>JAOXOE010014456.1:0-23811 GCA_028565055.1 Phoeniculus purpureus
ACAGGTCAGTCCCCAACCTATACTGGTACCTGGGGTTGTTCTTGCCCAGATGCAAGACTCTACACATACCCTTGTTACACTTAGTTCAATTTCTCCCTGCCCAGCTCTCGCTGAATGGCAGCACAGTCTGTTGGGGTGTTGGTGACACCTCCCAGCTTTGTGTGATCAGCAAACTTGCTGGCAGTGCACCCTAATCCCTCATCCAAGTCATTAATGAATAGATTGAATAGAACTGCTCCCAGTACTGACCCTTGGGGGACTCCACTAAATACAGGCCTCCAACCAGACTCTGTCCCATTGACCGCTCTCTGGCTTCTATCCTGCAGCCAGTTCACGATCCACCGCACTACCCAAGCATCCAGACCACACTGCCTCAGGTTGGCTGCAAGGATGCTGTGGGAGGCCGTATCAAATGCCTTACTGAAGTCAAGACAGACCACATCCACTGTTCTGCCATCATCTATCCACCTGGTTATGCCTCATAAAAGGCTATCAGGTTGGTCAAGAATGACTTCCCCTTGGTGAAGCCATGCTGACTGTCCCTAATGACCCTCCTGTCCTTGACGTGACTAGAGACAGCATCTAGGACAAATTTTTCCATCACCTTTCCTGGGATGGAGGTGAGGCTGACCAGTCTATAGTTACCTGGGTCCTCTTTCTTACCCTTTTTGAAGATTGGAGTGACATTTGCTATCCCCCAGTCCCTAGGCACCTCTCCTGATACCCAGGACTTTGAAAACATGATGGAGAGTGGCTTAGCAATGACTTCCGCTGTCTCCCTTAGCATGCACAGGTGCATCCCGTCCGGGCCCATGGATTTGTGTACGTCCACTTTGCTCAATTTGTCCCTAACCCAGTCCTCATTAACCAAGACAAGCTCCCGTCTTGCCTCAATTTCCTCTGGAGCCCAGCAGTCCGGGGTTTGATACCAAGACAGCTGCCAGAAGTACAGACAGAGGCAAAGAAGACGTTCAGTATCTCTGCTTTCTCTGTAGCCTCTGTCTTCAGGGAACCCACCTCATTCAGCAGGGGGCCTGCATTGCCTCTAGGTTTAGTTTTACCTGCAGTGTATTTGAAGAAACCCTTTTTGTTGTCCTTGACCTCTGTTGCAAGGTTTAATTCCAAGGAGGCCTTGGCTGTCCTAGTTGTGTCCCTACATTCTCTCACCAGAGCCTTATAATCACCCTAAGCTGTCATCCCCTCCTTCCATGACCTATAGACTTTTGTCTTCCTCTTGTGTTTGCCCAGCAGCTCCCTGTTTAACCACACAGGTCTTCTGGCTCCCTTCCTCCTCATTCTTGGTCGATGTCTTCCTGAGCATCTGGTAAATTATGTAGATTCTCTTTAATCCTCTTTACATTGCTTAAATATTTACAGAAACTTTTAAAATTGTCTTTTACAGCACTAGTCAGAGGAAGCTCTCTCTCTGTCCCTTTTAATTTTCTCCCCACATAATCTCACAAAATCCTTGTAGTCTTCGTAAGTAGCCTGCACCCCTTCATTCAAAGATCATAAACTCTCCTTTACTCTTGAGTTGCAATCAAAGCTCTCCATTCAGCCATGCCAGTCATCTTCCCCTTTGGCTAGTCTGAAGTCACACCAGAATGGCCTGTTCTTGCATCTTTACTTCCCTCTCACAGAATGTCGGGCCTTCCTGGAATCCTTTGCCCTTCCCAACTGTTTCCCAAAATGAGGAACAGATGCGGCTTTGGAAGGCAAAAGGATACAGAAGAATTCTGCTAACTTAAACATACCAAGAAATCCACAAACTGCAGTACACTATTGACAGATAAAACATACTGTGATTAAACATACACTGTTCACTTACTAAATCTCAGTGTAATAGCTTGTATTTGAACCTTAAATGTGAAATACTAACGAAATAGAAAGCAAACAAGTAGCATAACGGGGTACACAAGTGAAAAATAAACCTGATTAGCATACTTTTGCGGAATTTAGTATGTTGCAAGCAATTATTTTAATGGCATACATGAAAAAGAAAGGATTTGGCATGACAAAAACTAAACAGAATTTTACAGTTAATAATCAATCACATATCTGCTATGTCGTCTTCCTGTTGGAAGCTTTTCTACAGTAAGCTTCTTATTAAAGTGCTTTTACTTTAGGAGTGGCAAGAAATTGTTTTTGTGAACAGACGCTATATAAAACAGCATATGAAATATACATCATTCTGATATTCTTGCATTCTTCTGCTCATGTTTTATAGTAAACGACAAGGAAGTCGAGAATCCTGCAAATCCCTTTTTTACAGTCTCACTTAAAAAAAAAAAGATAAGCTATCACCAAAACACATGTATTAGCTAAATTCTAATGAGACTGTTAAAATTTAAGTCTAGTGATCTTTTTGCTTTCCATCTGAGTGACTGCTTGATCCAACATGAGATCAAAGTCTTCTTCACATACGTCTAACTTCCTTCTCCTCTTTAAAACTTAGTAAAAGCAAGTCACTCCTTCCTAAAATTTCTTGCCTATTAAAAAGTTATTTGGAATCAATTTCTCCTGCATGCAATAAAGCAGAATCCAGTGTTTGAGTTTCCCGACTAACAAATGTGCAATTTCTGAGAGAAATCTTACATTGTTCTTTCTAGATTTAAGATGAATTAATCCATTTTAACTGCAACCAGCTCTGATATTTTTCAAGCATTCCTTTTCCCATTCACAGACGAACAAGGACGCACAGGAAGAACAAATCTTCCATTCTATTACGAAAAGTCAGTGCACTAGCTCTCCTCAACAGTTCTGGTACCTGAAAAATATGCTCTAGTTTGCCCACTACAGTAGAATCTCAGACTAATTAGTACTACTCCAGATTCACTGTTTTTCATGTTGTGGTTTGATGAGAGAAAATGGGTAGGGAAAGCCAGCCCATAGATTTACGTCAAAAGAAATTCATTTATAAAGGAAGTTAAGAGCATCCTTTTACTTATGAGTAAAACAAATGTACAAAAATGTATTTATCTAGCAGGTGACTGATTTTTAGCACAGTGTCAGAGAAGCAACACTTCTTTGCAAGACAGACACTCTTTACTGAGGCATCCTGTAAATATTCAAACGAGATATTTGATATTTATTAATTGATTTTCTGTTACTCTATATTTAGAACAGTTGGAACAAACAAACAAGTCAGCAAAAATGAGAACTATCACCTAATGTTGCAGAAATTTTTTAAAGAACTATTTATAGTTGTATTTTAAATTAATATTTTACCAAAAAATCCAAAATAAACATTCTGCTTGTTTTAGTCATGATTTTCTCAAATAATCCAAAAACACCCAAAACTGCCCCAACAGAACAGGAACAACCTCCACACAAAGTTTCCTATCTAATTATGAAACTTGTCAAATGGACAAGCTGAGATCCTTAAAACATTGTTAAAAAACATATTTCTTTACAAAAAAAAGGGATGGAAAAATCACATTGAGAGGAAATACATTCTGCTTTTCTGAAGGTGACGGTCACTGTTAACAAGCTACATATCTTGTCTTTCTTCCAACTAATGTTTTGTACCCTCCAATAAAAGGAGCATGAGAAAGTTAGTTAAAAGCGTAGTTGATTTGAAAAAAATGACTGAAAATAAGATCAAGATGACCATTAACAACACAACTAACATAGGCTAGAATTTGAAAACTGTAAAATAAACACAGCTGTTATTTTTCTGGTTTTTTATTGTATTTGTACTTGCAGATTTTAGACTAACAAAAGAAAACTCAACCTGTTTTAAAAAGCAATAGAATGTCATTATTTCTGAAGTTATTCTTCTTGAGGAATAATGGAGTTTTTCACTTACCAATTTAGCCTCAGACTGCACTGGCTGTGGGGAGGAAGGCCCTGGGATTCCTGGGATACTAGGCACCATGGTGACAGGTCTAACAAGCTGACCAGATAAAGTATAAAAATGAAGAAAACCTGAGTATGTTATCATAATAGAGAGCAAATGACAGCACTACCCTCTGAAGCCAAATCAGCTATCAAGCTGCTTAAAACCAAGTTCTACGCTGCACTTATGCAAATCTGCTCCACTCTCAAATTAATATTAGCATCATGCTTACTTACTGGAACTGCAGCAGGGACATGCACATTAGAATTTGTGATAGATGCAGGAATAGCAACAGGCATGGTTTGTCCATTAGGAAGATGTAACAGCAGAGGAAAAGGACCTGGAACTGGACTGAAAAAGGAATGAACTATATAAAAGAAAACCTACCCAGAGAAAAGAACAAGTTTACACATTATTTTCAATAGGTTTGTTTGCTTACATTTGCAATGCAATATTTATTTGGAGATCACAAATATGAACTTAGTGATGTGGAGAACATGGAATTGTATTTCACGTGTAGTGAAAGTTTTATGTTTCTTATGTAGTAAAGCACCACATTACACCAAAGCATCTCAAATTTGTACATTAACGGCAGAAACGGTAAGTGAAAGTAAATGAGACAAAATATTTTCAGTCTCTGAGAAAATATTTTACTAAAATTTATGTGACTTACACTATTGGTCTGTTAGACGATGGAGCCTGTGTAATAACCGTACTAGATGTTGGTGATGGTATTGCCTGCTGAATAATAACACTTGAGTCAGAACTTGTAAGTAGTACATTAGGAACCTGTAGCGATGCTGGACGCACTATTGTTGATGTAGGCTGTGAGGTCTGCTGCAGTGATGCTTCCTGAAGAAAAACAAAAATTAAGTAGTTTATAACATACAACAACATACCACTAATTCTGACTGTGGAAGAAACACAGTTTGATGAAACAAATCAGAATTAATTTAACATTGTGGAAGTAGAATCAGTCATACAATTAAAACCTTAGCAAAACAACCCCTATGGATGAATGATTTATACCATCACAGTGAAGTTACTCCAATGACAGTGATTTTTTGTTTTATGACAAATCCTGTCTCTATTTATGTTCAATTACTATCAGTTTTGATCAGTTTTTTTACCAAGAAACCTTTCTTCAGCACACTCTGAAGAAAGCAAGCATTTCACAGTGACCTTATGTGCATTTCAGTTTCAGTCCATTGTTCTTGACTTAAACAGGAGAAATAAAAGTTTGATGGTTCTATAAAACTAAAACCAAATCATTTTCCCATGTACCTTTCTTGACTTGATATTGTCAAACTTCAGGTTTACCTTCAGACAGGATTTTTTTGTGTTACCTATTTTTTGACACCTTTTTTTTTCCAATGGCACAGAAAAACACACTCTTAAGACCAGTGGACTTTAGTTGCTCTGCCATTAAACCGTAATTTCAAAGAGAATGTTTCATACTTGTGTACTTGTAGACCAGACTGATTACCATTTGTTCTGAAGTAAGCTTAAGTTTTTAAAATTAAACAGAAACTGGAAGTAGTAAAGTCTAGCTATCTTAGGTATTTTTTCTTTCTAGACATCCATTGCAAGGTGCATGGGCTCCTCTGAGCACTTCACAGAACTGTTAAGTGGGCTGGCACACTGTGGGCTTTAAAAAAGGAAAGACTCTTGATTAAATTTTTTACCTTCAAAAGCTCAGAGGCTAGATTTGTCATCAGGTCTATTATAGTTCGTTCAGGCTTTTCCCCACGGGACATAAAAGACTATTTACAGTGTATGAGAGTTTTTGGAGAGCAACAGTGAACTGTATTGAGGAAAACAAGACTCCTGTCTTTAGTACTACTCTCTTGTACTTATAAACATAGTATTTGAACACAGTACCTAGAACTACAGATAGGTGTTCAGCCCAAAGAGAAAATACCTAGTATGGAATTGCAGAAACGCACACTGACCGCTATATATTCTTGGGACAGGCTTAGACGCTCTTTTGCAAAAAAGAATGTTGGTATAAAAACTATACAGGCCTCAGTGAAAAGAGCTGCAGAGAAAATCGAAGACTGAACTGCCTGACAATAGGAAATTGGAGGAGGGCATAAAGAGGAAACACTTCCCTGTAAATCATGTGGCAACGTTAAATTGTAGTATAATTCCTCACTGGTTTCAGCGTCACCATTCTGTGCCCGCTGTTTACTTCTATTACCTGTCTCTAGTATGAGCCAGGAGCCACCAGAAAGTTCATTCCTATTGTATGGGTCTGACACAGGAACACCCATGTTAGCCCCTAACAACCAACACAGATCTCAGAGTTCTTGCTCTTCCTTTCACCTATGGCAAAGTAATTTAAATTTCTATAAAAAGGGGGAAAAGAATGTCAGCTAACAGCATCCACGTATACAGCTTTAACACAAAAAAGCAAACTAACCAGATCATCACACAGTCTCACAACAGGAGTAATACTACAGACCCTTCTGTATGGTTTGTGCCAGTGGCTTCTGTAAGCACCCATGTACTTAAGTACCTACGTGTGGATGGGGAAATAGCTACCAAAATACAGAAAGCCGAAAGAGAAGTGCTGAGAGGCAATGCATGCAAGCCTTCCATGGATTGATAGTCTCCAGAGAAAACAAGCGCAGCTGAATTTGCAACAATTCAAAATACTGTTGTTGTTCAAACAACATCCAAAACCACAGTAGGTGCTACATGTTATCAAAGACTACAAGATTATAGATAATCTCAATGAAAGGACAGATCACTTGCAGATCTTTCACAGAATAACGAACTACTTGGGTTGAGAGGCACCTTTAAAGAGTCATCCAGTCCAAGCTTCCTGCACAGAGCAGGGACACGTTTAGATCAATCTGCTCAGAGCTCTGCCCAACCCGACTTTCAGAACACATCACATAGAAGTCTTTGGTATGTCAGTACAACCTTCCACCTCTGAGCAAGCAGCTGGGATTGGCCTCCCAACTGTTGCTGCAACCAGGTAACTGCACGGGTGAGAAAGTTATGGCTATCAGTACCAACAGCTTATTTAACAAGCGTTCTTACAAAGGCCTCTCCCTAGCTTGACTCCCTGCTAGGAAAAACACAACTTGCAAGTTTTAAACAAAGTGCCCTCTGTAAACCAGAAGATTAATGTGTAACATTCTGAAATTCTTGTGCTTTGTTTAAAAGGTCAGAGATGATCCTCAACCATTAAAGAAATAACATTTACTACAAATGCGACTACACAGTAAAAATATTTTCAACTTCCTCTTTACTTCTTACGCTAACTTGCTCTATGCACACTCTGAAAAACACAAAACCACGTTAGTTACTGCAACAATATGGCAATAACAGGCTGCATACCTAAGAAGTATGAAGTGAAAGGAACTGGCATTTTACCAGTACGTGAAACCAAAATCATACACACACCACTCTGATACAAGATACTAATGGGTTATCAACACACTGCACTAATTCAGTTTTTTCTGAGATAAGAGTTTGTAGAAGTATATTCTCCTAATGAACAAGAAAAATAAGAGATGAGTTTGCAATCAAGAGATTAAGTCCAAGTGATCTTACCTTTACAAGAAAGAAGCTCAAGCCTATTCAAAGATATTCATAGAATATATTAGAGACTTACTGAAAGGACCTCTCCAACTCTTTGTTCTCGAAACTAAAACCCACTGGACTGGAAAATTTTACAGACGAGGACAGCTAATTTTTTAAGAAGAGTTTTCAAGATGCATATTTGCAAGTATTTTGTATCTAAAAGCAAGTATCATCCAGTAACTTCCTAATGCCATTACTGAATACACAGAATTCTTCATACAGAAATGCAGATGGCCAGAACAAATACTGTGATTGATTTACTACTGTAAGAAAAGGTTTTAAAATAATTAAACTAGGCAATTAACTGTTTGACAACAACTATGCAATCTGTGAAACTGTTGAGGGTCTCCCTTTAAAGTACTGGTAATAAGTAAGGAGTTTGAAAGATCCTGAAGACTGAATTTGGTTTTATTTGTTATTTTAAGGCTAAAAGATTTTGTACACTTGTAATGATACCTTGGTCTATTCAAAGACGAATAGCAACTCTTACTGAAGTTTCACAGAACTCAGGGAACTCTCAGAAAGCTAGGTAAAAAATTATGTCTCTAAGAACATCCTTTGACAATTATAGGGAAAACGAGAACTGCACACACACTGAAAGATGGTAATCATTTAAGGCTACCAAAATATATTCAGCCAGTGAACTAGTTACAGTGGCACACATATTTTAGAACTATTTATGCCCTGAGAAAAACCACCTTCCCTATTTCAATAAATCTACAGAAGGAGAATATAAGAATCTGAGAAAACAGCAACACTCTGCTCACATTTCTCAACTTCTGCAGGCCACACTCAGCATCAGCACCCTTCAAGCAGCACCCCTCACCCTTGCTCAGCTTGTCTCTACAATCAGACATCAGAAGAGCATTGAGCAACAGCAGCTTTTCAATTCAGCACTGTTAGTTACATCGTGAATGATATAAATTTGTAACTACTGCCAGGCATAAAGATCTAATTTTCACTTGTAATGATACTGAACCACTATTGTATAAAGATATTATCTCCTGCCAAAATTAGCGTACTCAGAATAAGTATTTGAGGAAAAAAAACCAAACCAGCATCTGAAATAAAGAACGAAACGTAATGAAGACTTCAGATTTAGATGGTGATTTGCTTAACCTAAGTAGCTCTTTATATCTATTCCTTTTCACTACTTTTACTGTTTAAGTCTACACTATTACCTTGATCACCTCCAATTACTCAAACTGACTAACTAATACAACTCCAAGCTTTTCTTAAGACAAATCTGAACTGAAACCCTTAGATTTGTCACACACTAAAGGCTCAACCTCACAATGGTGCGTGTTGCCAGGATAAGAGAAGAATTTGAACTGAAACCAGAGTTGTCCAAACTAGATCCAATGAAAAACTCTTTCACACACTACTGGAGCAGGTTGTACTGAAATGTCATGCAGCCTCTCTCCTCAGAGGTTTCAAATCCAGGCTGTGTAAAACCCAGAGTAACTTTGTCTGACTTCAGGGCTAATACCTGCTTTAAGGAGGAAGTCTGACCTGGAAATCCTGTGGTCCCTTCCAATCTCAACCCCTCTGTGATCCTAAAAAGCCATGCTGATTTTTGAGAATAAGTCAGGTAGTTGTCTCAAACACAGACTGCACACAGGAACGCACTGACTAGAGTACCCATACTGCTTTATAAAGGGCTGCTCCTACTATTTTTATTTATAAAAGGAGAAATTAATTTATTTCACTGATTTTGCTTCATTTTGTGTTCTTCAGGGGCACTCTACATGATGAAAACACTGCAAGTCACATAGCAGAGTTACTGCTATTAAACCATTTATTCTTTCTTTAGAACAGTTCTAAAACTGATTTGACTACAATATCCCCTAGTGACAGCAAATACCTCTGTTCTGTGAGTACTCAAGTAAAAAGTATACAAGCCAATGTCTAAGATTACCACTTTTAACAATACCTCTACAGCTTGAAGAGTATAAAATTTCAAACAAAATTATCTTGTGATTCACTTGGAAAAAAAGCCCATTCATCCCTGTATGTTACTGCAGAACATCCACTGCTGCTTTACAGTTTATGGCAAAACATATGACAAACAAATAAGCATCAATGAAGAGTTGCAAACTGTTTACATCAATGTCAACAATGTCTGCAGCATGGGCAACAAACAGGAGCAGCTGTAAGCCACTGCACAGCACAGAAACTATGATAGAGTGGCCATTGCAGAAGCACAGTGGAATAATCCACAAGACTGAAGTGCTGCATCAGATGACCACAAACTCCTTCAGAAGGGACAGACTGTGAAGATGAAGTGGTGGAGTGGCTCGGTATGTTAGGGAGTGTTTTGACTGCCTTAAGCGTAAGAGTAGTGACAATAGGGTTGATTGTTTATGGGCAATAATCAGGTGGAAGGCCAACAAGAGATAACATGGTGGGAATCTTATATTGACTGCTGAACAGGATCAAGAGGCAGATGAAATATTTCATAAGCAGCTGGGAGAAGTCCCACAATCACCACCACTTGTTCTGGAAGGAGTAATTCAATTTACCAGATACCTGCTGGAAATGCAATACGACAGAAGGAGTCTAGGAGGTTCTTGGAGTGTGTGCAAGAAAATTTCCTGACACTGTTGGTGAGAGAGACAACTAGGTTAGACTCCCTGCTAGACCTGTTCACAAACAGTGAAGGGCTTGTGAGTGATGCGAAGATTGCAGGCAGTTTTGGCCACAGTGATCATGATATGACACAGACTTGGGAAAGACCAGCTGGAAAGCCACACTTCGGAAAATGATCTCAGGGTATTAGTCAACAGCTGGCTGAATATGAGCCAGCAGTGTGCTCAGTTGGCCAAGAAGGCCAATGACATCCTGGCCTGTATCAGAAATAGTCTGACCATCAGGACTAGGAAAGTGACTGTCCCCCTTCACCTGGCATAGAGCAGGCCACAAGTCAAGTACTGGGTTCAGTTTTGGGCCCGTGACTACAAGAAGGACCCTGAGGTGCTGGAGTACATCCAAAAAAGGGTGACAAAGCCGGTGAAAGGTCTCTAGAACAACTCTTCTGAGGAGTGACTGAGGTAACTGGGGTTGTGTAGCCTGGAGAAAACAATACTGAGTAGAGACCTTACTGCTGTCTATAACTCCCTTAAAGGAGGTTGTAGTGAGGGGCGGTCAGCCTCTTCCCCCATGTAACAAGCAATTGGATGAGATGAAACAGCCTCAAGTTGTGTCAGGGGAGGTTTACATTGTACATTTGGAAAAATTTCTTTAATGAAATGGTTTTCAATCAAAGGAACAGGCAGCCCAGAGACGTGGTATAGTCACCATCCCTAGAAGTATATAAAGAACAGGTAAATGTGGTGCGAAGCAACTTGGTTTAGTGGTAGACTTTGCAGTGCTGGGCTAATGGTTGGACCTGATGACCTTAAAGGTGTCTTCCAATCAGAATGAGTTTATATGACACTATCTTAAAAAAATTAAAATCCAAGAAACTAAACTTTCTTTCCTTTTTTATAAATGAAGCACAGAACACAATAAAGAGCTACTTTAGGCTCTTTAACATGGTTTAATTACAATAAATCAATTAGAATCTATTTCCTTTGTAGCTTTATGGGATGACCAGTGTCAGGCACAAGAATAAATGCTTTGAACAAAGTTAATAATTGAACAAATGTAGTGCATATAGTGCATATTCACAGGAATATGGCAAAGAAAAATCCCTTTTCTTTCAACAAGCTAAGTAGTGTAGATATCACATACAACAGACTTATTGATTACCAAAAGATTTGAAAAGTCATTTCCATGACAAAAAAAAAAAAAAGGCTCTGACCTTTTCATCATTGGTAGTAGACTCTGGATGAGGTAAAGGGCTATCCTGATGAGTTGTCTCTACAACAGATGGTTCCTCAATTTTATTTCTTATAATTGGTGTGGCAAGAGGAGACAGATCTAGAGGCATCTAAGGGCAAATGTAAAACAAAATTACTCAGTCTGTAATAAATTAAAATACTTAAGAATATGTAAACAACTAAAGAGAAATACCACTCTTACAACAGCAGAGAAGTGCTGATGTTTGGAAGATCCTGATGCAGTTGCAAGTCAGGGCTATTTTTCCAGCATCTGCACCAATGCTAATCTTCATTTACACTTTGTTTTTCAATAGGAATGTCATTCTAAGTACCTTCTACTTGACAATTAAATACAGTCTAAGTTTTCCTTTCCCAAGAGTCACAGGAAAATTCTGTCTGTAGAACGACTGCTACACATAAAAATTACACTTCAAAGATGATAGTATCTTTATGTAAATTCTTCTACCACACGCCACTCTGTGTTATTTCAACACAAAGAGAATGTAATTATAACCAAATTAGTGACATTTCTTTAAAATTAGTCAGTACTTAACTCTCATTCATAAATATGGATGCTTAGAATAACACTGTTATTAAAAAAGCTAACCAAAATAATCAGAGTTCACATGTTACTCTTTTTTGTTTCCTGCAAATGGTTTTTTCTCTGCAAAATTTTAAGGCTTGTTTTTTTGCTTATTCAGGGGCTAATGAAATTTCAGTCAAAGCTAATGATTAACCAAGAGAGACAGACTAGACACTTAATGAATTAAGACAAAGTCAATGTGTCCCACTGTCTGTGCTATGTAATATTAATCAGGTAAACTAACCTTCAGAAGAGTAATCTTAGCTTTCTTTTCTCTCCAATATACATTAGTAGCTAGCAAATGATCATTTGTATTGTTTAAGAAAACAACACATGAATCCAAAGTTTGCTTTTTTTAATGTGATTTCTAATATGAAAAAAAGCAGAGGCTCTGAGAAGAAAAAGGTTTTCAACATACTTTCTTAATGTCATCTTCAGAAGCCTTTTTAAACTCATTTTCAAAAGGACTTGCTAATTCATTGAATAAGCCCACTTCTTCACAGTTCTTCAAGAATCGAGTTGGTGTTGGTGTCTGATCTGAAACAAAGCGTATAAAACTAACAACATTTTGTTTTTCAACTTCCATTTATGAAAACAAATGCAGGGAGGCCAATCAGTAGGCTCACTCTACTTGCTGAAGCCCAGCAACTGACATTTCCAAACCAGTAAGCCTCATACAGTTTTGGGATATTATCAAAAGCATTTCCTGTGTTTCTGCACAGGAACCAGAGGGGAGCTTTCTCAAGCTATTCTCTCTTGCTAAATGGTTATTACCTAATTTAAACAATTATTAAAGTATTGGAAGTAAAAAAAAAAAAAATTAGTCACTTATGGACAGTAACAGTAGCTTCAAATGACGACAAAGGCTTATATAATAAAATACTGCCTAATCATACATTGCAGACTACTACAGTGAATAAAACCTTTCATACTGTCTTTGCCTAAGTCTGTGCATTATGTTCAGAACATAATGTGTGTCCATTACAGCAGAAAAGTGAACAAACTAGTTATAAAAGTATATACTAACCAGCCACAATGACACTGTCATTACGAGCTGGACCAAATTTCAGTGTCATCTCATGCTTATGTTTATGGACAGCCAAATGATCCTCATTGGTAAAACGCTGCAGAACAGAAAATTTTAAGAAACCGTTGTAATTCTGAGGGTGAACAAAGTAACAGCAATTCTACACAAAGTAACTGTTACAACATGTAAAACTACAATTACATTACAATTAGCATTAACAGATAGTCCTCTTAGTCAGATATATCTTGTTCCTAGGTAAACAGTATCAAGAAAAAGTATTACAAACTCAAATGATGTCCACAGTAACCAAAGAATAATGGTACCAGGGAAACAGTAGGGTAAGTACTTGCATTCATCAAAAGTTCAACATAAAATTACAGAGTGCTGCCGACTTCATCAACAGTTAGCAAACTGTCATTTGCTATACCAATGGATCTTGATAACATTTACTAGTTGATGACCACTATTTGATTTCTGCATTGTGTGCATTACCACGATAATGAGAATTTATCTGTAATCACAAACACAGACTTCACTATTTAATAGTGTAAAAATAAAGTAAAGCTCCTCCCTCTGACCATTTGCTATACAAAATATGAGTCAGACAGAAGAGGAACTGGTGGAATGATGTCAGACAACTGAAAAGCTGTGAATGAACTACACTTATAGGCATTTCATAAAGCAAGTTTTCAGGAATATGTTAGATTTGCATGTGCTTCCTCCAAGATTTGGGGTACATTCTGTAAAAAAAGCTGCAAGTGACAAACTAGATGCTGCAAAATAGACACTCTCACTAATGTGAAATTTGCCATGCATTTGCAATTGTAGGTAAAGTTGCTGTTTTAATTGAGATAATCTAAGAAATTGTTTCTCAAGATGCAGGTTTCCTAAAAAGAACACATTCTACAAAACACTCAACTTCTTCCTCTTTTTTGTGAACATCCGAGTCCCAAATCACACTTCCGGTTATTCCTCAAAAATTTAAGTCACTCCCCACGTATCTTGTAAGTCACACAGCAAGCATCCTCTCACAAAACAATTCACAAAGTTAAGACGACCTCACAGTACGATCATCCAGAATATTTCTATGGTAAAGGACACACATGTGGAACTGACAAAGAAATTAAAAATGAAACACAGAGCGATATCGGCCAGGCACTTTTTTTGCTACAACTCTGTTGCTGAGGGTTATAAATGCCTAGCTCTCTCTTGCTCCTGTGCCTTATCTCTAGACCGAGTGTAGGCTAGGCACTTTCATGTTTTATCATACTAAGAAACATCTTTATGTCCCCACTATGTGATGGACAAGCTCCTTCAGAGGTAACAGCATCTCCATATTCTGACTCTCTTTCAGTTTTGTAATGTGATTTGGCACACAGAGAAGCCTCATCCATTTTGAGGGACATAAACTTCTCTTTCTTCACTGAAATCAAAGACTGCTGTAGCCCCATGATGCATCTTACACAAGACTTGGCTGCCAAAACACTTCTGACAGAGCTTACATCGAAAAGAAATTCAAATATGATAGCAAAAAGCATTGTGTAGAAAAAGGTAGTCCTCTTTTATGACACTTGGTGTCCATGAACACACTAGACTTAAGAAATTTTAATCCTTTCCCACTTTAAACTCAGAAGCTTTGACTAATGTAATATTAATGTTGTAATTAATCATAAAAAATAAGTTTTCAGAATAAATATCCAAATATGTTAAACTCAAAATCAAAGTAAATCCATATATCCTAATAAAGTTTCAAAATCCAGTTTAAGAAATTTCTCTATAAAGGACACATGGATGTTCATCTTGTGCGGCAGATAATGCAAATTCATTTATTGTCAGGTTCCTAAACTGACAGCTTCCTTTTAAGTGACCATCTGATAAAACATCAAACAACATACTTACTTTTCTGATAGTCTTCCGCTCTGCACCTACTAGTGCTATTTAATAGAATACATTAACACTACAACAGAAATTGAAATACACTTGGTGGCATGCATAATGTTAGCATCTTCTCAGGTACAAAAATGTATATAAATTAAAATTAGACCATTAAGTTATTGTGTTCACTATAGTTTAGAAGACTAGTGAAAAGTTAGCTTCACAATGAGCTCCCCAACACTAAATTACTCTGAAAAATACAGGTATCCTGACACAATGTTTCTTGATTTTTTTTTTACTGGAAGTAAATAAAACAGGGTTAACATCTAAAACTGTTTCATCTTAGAAAGGGTAATTAGGATTTTTGCTTCTGGATATAGCACTTCTTGAATCAACCAACAGAATTCTAGAAATTCTTGCTGTCACCTTCTTTTCAGCAAAACATAGATATTCTCAATCAGTTATCATAAGTCCCCTTTTTGTTGATCCCCAGAAACATGGTTCACTGTTTTATCAATACTAATAACTTTAAGTCAGATCATTACCTGGCCACATCCAGGGGCAGTGCATAAGAAGGGTTTGTCATCACTCATATTCCACAGGTCGTTGTGCTACCTGTATTAAAATGAGAACATATTTTACAAATATTGTAATAAATTATCAATACATGAAGAGCTACAGGGTATTTTAATGTTCCACTGTCAAGAATTTCTGCCTCTTGGCTACACTAAGAATCAAAATTCAAGTAGATTCTGGAGTCCTAGCTTGTTTAGGAAGACACAAAACCCAATAGAGACGTAGGTTTTTAACATATGCATCAGGCAATGTTATAACTAGTTATAACTAATATAATTAGTTCTGTTATTAGTAAATAACATCACTAATTCCAAAACACATCTGAAAACTTGTTACTGACATAAGTCAAAAGTGGTAATAATGATCCAAAATGCACAATTAAATAAAAACACCCAACAAAGCAGCAGACAGGATACAGTGCCAAGAACTAAGAAAAAGTGGTTGATTCTTTCTGTCTTTAAGGCTAATTTTTAAATGTAAATTAGCAGACAACCATTTAAGTAAACTGTTACAAGTTTTGCTATAAAAACATGCACTTCAGTATTGTTTCATCTACTTAACTGTATTAGCAACACGCTAAAAAAAAAATAAGGAATAGATATTAATTATATTTTGTGTTGTTTTGCATAGTCACAACACATACTAATATACATACCTGCCAGATTTCACATATAAGCCTGTTTCATAGGGCAGACTATCATATCCTCCTTTTCATGGCAATGAACTGTAATGGAAAGAAAATACTAATTACTATGCATGTTAAACATGTCATACTACGTGATCTTTTTAAAGATAAATGATACGATGCCCACTATTTGCCCACAAAACGAGTTTTTTAAAGGAATTATTTACTTCAGTGCATCCTCTAATCAGTTGTGCATTCTCTCAGACAGAGAAGCTTCTCCTGTCTCATCCTGCAAGCACAGAACAAACATCAGACAGTAGCACCACTCCACTTTAGGAAGAAAGACACAGACAGATTTAAGTCAATCTGTCCTACACAATGCATAGAATGGCTGTGACTTCCATTACAGAAAATAATATAGTTCTGGTTCAGTGAACATATGAAAAAAATTAAAAGTCAACATAGTTGTTACTTCACTAAACCAAACAATGCTAACTAATTTCATCACTTAAAGTTACCCTCATTTTAGGGTCAAGTAAAAGGGTGGGTGTGAGGGAAGGATGAATCTACTAAATCAACTAACTAGCAAGGAGATGACAAGCTCTCTCAACCCATCTGCGGCTTTACCCTGGAGGAAACACATTCATCTTCAAATATGAGTATTTGCATGGAGATATAACCATGTTAGTTCTGAACACTTCTTAGCTTGATGAAGCAAATAAAGATGAATAAAGATGCCTTTATAATTACAAATCTTAAGCAAAATAAATCCATCTCTTCCCCAGCAGGCTAGTCGTGATAAGTTGCAAGGCTTTTGAAACTCTCTAACCACTCTAAGAATGTATACTTCTGGCACACCATTTAGCACTGGACACAAGACAGCTCAAGCAAGTGAAAGCAAATAATTTATAATTTAAGACTCAATACCCCAGAGATCTGTAGGGAACACATTACTTGATCCTTTTGCCAGTGCCGGTAGAAAAACCCCCTACTGTGAAGTCTTTTCGGATATTACTTTCAAGGAGGAGATCCTGGTGTCCTTGGTCATGGGCAAATGGACAAAACATGGAGTGGAGAAGATTCCAAAGGGCAATTTCTAAATATTCAACAGAATGAGGATACTGAGCTATGATCACAAGCCAAGAAGAGGCAAATGGTTGCCAGAAACTTTAGGCTTCCCTGGCACAACTCAGGGAAACATTTGTGTCCCAAAGAAAAAAATGCCAAACCAAATCAGGGGTGAAGATTGTTCTGCTGTTCACTGCAAACAGTTCACAACCTGTCTCAAATTTTTGAGGGGATAAAATATTTCTTGAACTGCTCAAACTATGAACATGGTACTGTCACCAATACAGTATTAACAACGTTACAGGAAAGTGTGAATGCTCATGACTAAGACCTCAGGGTAAAAAAAAATAACCTATCAATGAAGCTTTAGGAGTGTATATTACCCGGAACTTTAATGAACACTTAAAAGCCATCCTGTGAGGTTATTCTCCTTGTTTGACTATGCAACAGTCAAAATCTTTTAAATGCAGGTTCAGAGTTAAGAGTCTGTCTTATTAAGATCCCAGGAGGAGTTTACTTTGCTAAGTCTTGATCATGGGACACCGTATAGTTGAATATGGCTGCAGCACACACATACGGATATATTTTACTGGCACAAGAGCTACATCAATATGGTAAGTGTCTGAAGGTACAAGGAACAATTCCTTTTCTTTTCATCCAAAACAACATTTTGATTAACTTTTCAGGTCTGCTTATTTTATCTTTTAAAGGAACTTTACCAAAACACCTGTTTGCATTTGAAGATATTACCTGGTGCTATGTTTTGGTTTGTGAAGCCTATGAATGTTGAATGCCTGATTTGTGAACTAAAAATCATTTCTCGTGAAAAAGACAAAGTGTTGTCCTTCTGGCATGCTGACTGGAAAAAAGCTGGAGATAAATTAATTTCCCAATCTTTTTAATATTATTTGACTGCAGGCCACAGGCAATTTTGTGAGGTAATGCCTTATAAAGGGATTCCAGCTAACATCTGAGGAAAAGTATCTTGAAGCACTGAAGTTTCTGCACTTAAAAGAGAAACAAAGTGCACTGGTACATTCCAGCAAGACCTCAGACATTATAAAATCTAAACAGAAACTGGATCTGACAGGATGAGAAAACAAAGGACTCACATTTGTTAGCGTAGCCAAATTGCTAAGGATTGTGTTTACCTACTACAAAGACAAATGCAAAGCTTGCACCTAGAATGAAACAACTGTATGCAAGACTACAGGCCAAGAGCCAGCTGTCTGTCAGGCACATTGGGACAGAACTTGCAACTCCTGGTGGATAACAAACCAAAAACGATTCAGCATGATGGTACTTAGAGCAGTGAAAGCTAACAGCCTTCTGGGCTGAATTAGCAAGAGCACAGCAAAGAGATGAAAGGAAGTCATTATTCTCCTAGATCTGGCACTCAAGAGGCTACAGCTGGAGTGCAGTGTCCAGTGTTGAGCTTCTCAAGACAATGACAAACTGGAGAGAAACAAGCAGTGGCCCCACCAAAACAGTTTTAGCAGGCTAGTCTATTACATACACAATAAATGTCAGGAAGTTTGTTCAGCATGCAGAAGGAAGCACTAGGGAAGGATCTACCTGCCGTCTTACATTACCTAATACAGTTACAGAAAAGACAAACCCAGATCCTGGGTAGCGTACAACAAAAGAGTAAGATGCAACATTCACAAGCCACACCAAGAAAGTTAAGAGCAAGTATAAGGGGAGGGGGAAAAATGTGATAAAAACCCAAAATCACATGGTCAGGGTAGTTGAACACTGAAACAGGTTGTCCAGTGGAACCGTGGAACCTGTATGCTTGGACATATTAAAAAACTGAGTGGTTGAAACTACGAGCAACCCAACTGAAATTTTAAGTACACTGTAAAGACACCACAGCTTCTAGCAGAGGTGAACAACAGCAACAGACTGCGTAATGTTCTGACAGCATTAGAAGACTCTGTGGTTAGCTTTTACAGCCCAACAACTGTTGCTTCTTGGTTGCTTGTTGCCTGACAGGAATAACATGACTACTAAATCTCCAGAAGTTTGTGACCGCTACTCTGATTTCAAAAGGCTACTGGAGACCAACTGCTCTAAAAGAGAATATCAGAGCAAGAGAGAATTTAGAAAACACTCTTCCCCTGAACACCAACACAACAACTTAAACACCACCCTGACAAAAATGTTACCCAGCTAAACGAGAAATAAAATATATAAACTGCTAACCAAATTACTACAGGTAAGTTACAGTGACTTCAGGTTTTCACTCAAGCAACCGCAAACATCTTGTCCTACATACAAAAACGATGGTTTGTGAAGCAATCCAGTCTGAATGTGAAGCTCCAGATTTAACTTGTCTCTTCAGTCAGTGAAATGATGATTACTACAGTCCACTGAGCTGCAATTTCCTTCTTTAAGCCTTCCTATTCCCAATTCCCTTTAGCAGCATAAAGAAACCCATACATAGAATTCTTTTGAATTACACTGAGATCACAGCTGAACATGAGAAAAACATGAAATAGCCTCAGCAGTATAATCAACACGACTGATAACTCATTTCAGATCTTCTTATTACACAACTAGTTGTTTAAAAAAAATTGATAATCCTTGCAAAACCTCTCCAATTGGCTAAGAAAAATAATTTTTTACACCTATCTAGTCAAAGATTCAGACTTGCAGACCTCTGAACACTTTGCCTGTATAAAGTATGCCACTCACCAAAAGACCTCTATTGACTAACCTGCTCATGGGCTGTGCAGTCTTACTCCATAATTATTTATTCTAAGCACTGTAGCAATACAGAGATGGTCCTGTAACGTCAGAGATGACACAAACAGTGTGAACTGAATACAGAAAAGACAGCCAACCTTAAATATACAAAAAAAAAATATAAAAATCTTAAAACTTTTCAATGTCTTTACTCCTCTACTGGCCAGCAAGTAATAAGAGATATTCATTCTCAGAACTGTGTCACTGCCAGTAAACTGGACAGTTCACAGAGGACAATCTGACAGTCTGCCACCAACAGAAGTAACTAACTTCTCTGCTACTGCTTGCACGTGATGCAAACCCAAAAGTTTTGCAGCCAGACTGACCACTTGCATATGGCTCCAACTCAAGAAACAACTGTACATTCTGGTTTGAGAAAAACAAAGCTTGAATAAAAACTGTATTAGACTAGCAAGACAAATCAGAATTATAGTAGCCTATCAGCATCAAGTGTCTCCTGAGTCTATACAAAGTGCTTAAGTAAAACAATCAATGATGTAGTTCCTATGGATGCTTGCATTTCCTCAAGACTCATCATGTCTATTCAATGTTTCCTTTGATTCTTGATCTGAGGTGGTGCCAAATTTTACTGTACGATACAAACCCTTACTGTATATTGAATTATTAACTCTTTTGATCTGAAAGAATGTTACTGCTTTAGGTAGTGAATTTTTCATATTTTTAAATATTTTTATAGAAAAACTTTTATATAAAAAACTTTCAAAGTCTTCAGACTTCATACTTTTTCAAAGCAAAGTGGACTGAATATGTCTACCACAGTAAAGAATAACATTTTCTTAGTGGTTACCTGAAGAGCTGAATTCAGCATTTTCCTCGGCCCCATATAGTCATTTTAACAGAAATGCTTCGTTAGATGAGGAAAGAAAAAGCCAAAAAGTAGCTATTTGTGCTTTCTAAATTTAAACACCTCAAAATTAAGAGATGGCACCCTCATACAACCAAATCAACACAAATCAAAGAGGGCATCTTTTATATTTTATATTTCATATTTTAAAGGAAAATAAATTGCTTCACTTACCTGGAAGGCCTGGAGCAACTATTTTTTCAGTTTCCTGTAAAGCAGAAGAGGAAAAGGTGAGGCAAAAGTAGTGAAATTAATATTTGACCATTATGGTATGCTTTCATAAGTGTTCATACTGACTGTATTTGTGTAATGCTCTAGAATTTAACATTCCTAAAAAAATGAAGACAATAGAAGACAAAAAACTTTTGAAAATACAGACACTCCTCCTCATAAAGTAAGGAGGATAACCAGGAAACAGTTTTTGCAATACAACTATTTGCCATAGTCCAGCATATTTAAAGGTCGTAAACCCCCCCAAAACGGGAGCTCCTTCTTCACACTCTGCTGCTTAACAGAAATGTGCTGTTTGCTAGAAGACACATTGTTTTTTCGGAGTTCTGGGGAATACTAAGGAAGAATATAACGCCTACAGCGTAACTCTCAGATCTCTTCTTTAAAAAGACAAACATCGGTCAGCTTTTGTTGATGTTGTTAGTTAAGTGCTCCTAACCCGGTCTAAAGTCAATTTCATATCTTCTATGGTTTGTCTAAGATTAAAGGGGAGAGCGTCTGGACAAGATGCAAGCAGTGAGGGAGACTGATTAAAAAAGTTCAGCTAAGAAGTCAGCCAGTTAGTCCATGGACAGAAAGAAACAAAGCAACTGCAATTAAGTTGCTTCAGCTTTGCAAGAGTGGCAGTTTTTTTCCACATGAAGGTACATTTCTCATAAACAAGAGAGCTCTAATGGACTAGAGAGCCTTCAGCCTAACACTTCCTGTTAGCCAATTATCACAGCTCCTAAGTATTTCTCAGAGGCGCCTTGACATTTATTTGAATTATTGGAAATTCATGCTGTGTGATGGCAGCTCTTATTGAGAAGTACAGGACCAATGAAGCTTACAGAAGAAATACACAGGACTTAATATTCCACTGACGTTTTCACAATTTGTTTAGAGTGAAGTATAAAATGGAATGCAATAATTAAGATTTTTTTTGAAAATAAATCAGTTTTAAGTATCTCCCTACAGGGCTCACATTGATAATTAAAACAGAGGGAGCTTCTTTATTGTAAGCAATATTATAAATGACCACTGTCATTTACCTTAGAAGGAAAACAGACTGTACCGCTTGGAATAACTTACAGAAGAGAAGTTTCTGTCTGAACTGAAGCTAATTGAAGAGTTTTCAGGCCCAAATAAAACTGACACAGAACAAAGCTGGAAACAGTATAGCATAAAATCTAAAAAATTAATTAAAATATTGCTTAATTATTAAATATTGACACATTTCTGTAACTATATCAAATGCCTCCTTAAAGAGTACATTAGTTAAGTTAGCATAGCTAAGTTAGGCAGACAGTTGTAACTGGAACTGTATTCATTAGTCAAAAAGAGTACTGAATCATGTTTGTTCCTCTGAAGATAGTTAATGCATTTTTTAATAATAAATTCAAATTACAGTAAGATGTCACTAAAAAATGTTGATATTAGACATCTTAAATTCTAAACTTCGCAAAGCTTCTCTAAAGCTAAAAACGCATGTTTGTGAGAAACTAATTAATGGAAGGGGAAAAAAGGAATTTGAGGTACCATTTACACTCAAAATGATAGAAGATTCAAAAGAGTAACATATTTCAGGCTGTTCAGCACTTTGTCACAAAGCAGAAGTAGCATGAAACCCAAAAGTGTCTACAAAAGTGTGTAAGATAAAATTTAAGATCAGAAAGGACCTCCTGTTAGATGCTGCACAGCCTAGAATTTTCTGGAAAAAAACATAACAAAAACGTTCATACGTTTAGAATGCAAATCATGACAGAAATATCTGTGAAGATCAATGGCCTAACTAGTTGACAAAGAATTAGTATGTGATATTAGTATTACAACAAACTTGAGATGGCTCTTTTATAAAAGCTACTCCAATTCACATACATATTAAGGTTTATTTAGTACTTCACATTTATTTTGATGCATTATATAACAAGCAGTCCCTGACAACATTACTGTTTTGTCAATTTAGTAAAACAGTTTTTCAATTTTAATTGTGGAACGCAGAATTATAAACACTAAGAGAATGCAAGTGAATGGCTAACATGCCTACAAGTTCGACCCTCTGAAATTATGTCTGCACCTGGAAGTCCATTAAGAGACAGTAAGTTATGTTTCAGTGAAAACTAAAGAAATAACATCTGGAACATATGTGAAAGCCTTGGTCCACAAGGAAGGTTATTCCTTATCCCATTAACAGCTAGTGTTGCATCTAATGTGGACCTAGCAGTATCATAACCTTAACTTTGGGAACATCTGGTCTTATTAACTCAAGCTTTACACTCAGCAAGAAGTGGAGATACAACATTCACCGCCATTAGCAGAACATAACAAGAAGAAAACCAAAACTTTATTTTAAAAGAAGAAAGAAAATACACTTTGGTCATATTCAGGGTCACTATTTGGAAAGCAGCAGATTATTCAGATTGAGTTGTAACAGAAGTCATTAGAATTGGGTAAGATTTCTTAGAATTTCCACTTTACTTCTCATTTCAGTGCAAGGAAACACATGACAGTATTATTTGAAGATAAACACGTCTGTGAGAAAGCAACATAATGAAAAGCAAGTGGGTAAGCATGTGGACGGGACATGAAAACATAAAGCTCTCACTTCACGATTGAGCATTCAAAAAGATTGCAGAATGAGAAAGACTGCAGAAGCAACATGGCAGCGGGCTTATCCTTTAACATCAAACATCAAGTTGCACTATGGCATAAACCACTTCTGCCTAAAGCATCGTGCAGCCATCATTGCTTGAGGGTCTGAGATGCGTCTTTTTAACGCAAAAGCATCAGAAACGTTTTGTTTAGGCAACTCCACAGGCAAAACCCACAATAACAGGCAAAGTCAACGTGGCTACTGCCAGGTCCCAGACAAACCTACTCCTCCCCTGTGATGCAGAAAAGCTGTTCTTACCTGCCCTGCCCCGCCCCCCCTCTCCGGGTGCGTACCGAGATCTCCCTTCAGAACACATGACAGATGCGGG
>JAOXOE010014517.1:0-23806 GCA_028565055.1 Phoeniculus purpureus
GATCTGCTAACCACCCCCATTCTGATCCACCCCAGGATGCTGTTGGCCTTCTTGGCCACAAGGACACATTGCTGGCTTGTGGTCCTTAGCTTCTGGTGCTTAATGGAAGCACATGCTTCTAATTTCACTAGATACTGAGTCAACTCAGACACAAGCAAGCAGAACCTGCCAGTAATTATCCCAGCCACTCTCCGAGGAGATTCAGAGAGTATCAAGAGTTGGTAGAAAGTGACATTTACGAAAAACCTTTGCTCCTCTCCTCCAAGGCAAATCTCTCTTTAAGAGCCTGATCTGTCTCCAAAGATTCATAATTTCAAGGCATTTCCACAAGCTCAAAGAGCAAGGTGAAGTAGATGTGGAAATACAAAATGAGTCCAAATAGGGAAAGAGCCCGGGCATGCTGACAGCCGTAACAACCTGTCCAAACCTAAACAGACACCAGGATGCCATCTGAAACATCTGTGTACACAAATCTATCTGGACAGCTGGTATCTGAACCTTTGGAGTCATAAGTTTTGTAAAAGGGCTTCAAATTCCCTGAAGTGTGATTGGACCACACAAGGAACCATTAGAAAGCTCGACATTCCCTGCAAAGTTCTGAAGAGGCGGTCAGCACTGAAGAACTGAAGGATTTGGGAAGTGGGACTGCAGTTTGGAACCCTACATCATCCAGCCAGACGAGCCCCAGCAGTGCACATGCAGAAGAGCATACATACCCGGAAATGAAAAATCCCAGCATAGTCATCCTGGAATCCTTGGTCCTTTGGTAAAACATTCTCCAAAAATTGCTTCCGCAGTGTCAAGGAGCCCAAGGCCGCCAACATCCAGCAGTCACCTCAAGGGAAGGAAGAAGCCAGTGAATTCAGTCAGTTACTCACTGTTGTGGGCCACAGCTAGTTCTTCAGGAGAGTGGACTTCCAACATCTAAGATGTCTAAGAACCAGCTTGTTAACACAACACAACATTCTGCTGTCTCCCTTTCTTCCGTGAACACTGAACCAGCAATCTCTTTTGGGAACCCTCACCCCACCTAGGCATCCTTCTCTCCTTTCATGCTCCTCTTATCTTTCGTGGTCCTGTTGAGACTGGCAGCCTAGAACATCATTTAGGAAGTGTTCAATCATCTCAGTGGAGTGAGAAACGAGAAAACATTTCTTTCTACATGAGAGAAAAGCTGCTCCCAGAACCAAACATGGTTATGGGCGAGAAGTAAAAGAATAACCTGATACAGGGCACAGATACATCTCTGGATAAGTATCAGAGAAGATCAGCAGAAATATCCACATCAAAAAAACCACCGAGAATCAGATTAAGACTTTAGAATGAAAATTCAGTCCTGCACATGTTGGAGCTGTGCCTACTTATCCCAGAACTGTTTGACCCTTGTGCTTGAAACATCTGCCTGATCTCAGTTGGACCTCCCTTCCTCCGATTGTCCTCACCTGTGGAGGGCAGGTGCTATACACAAGTGAATTGGGAATAAGTCTACAGCACATCGTGTGTGGACTTCCTAAGCCTAGACTGACCTGGACTAACTGTTTGCTGCAGCTGCTGTGGTCCATGGCTTTCCACTCAGAAAGCAATCTCAGACCATTGTTTTGTGTTCTTCCTTTGTATCCAACACAAGGACATGACCTTACCTATTTCTCCTTGCATGATATCAAACCTGCTAACTCCATCCACGACCAAATAAGGATGTCTCTGAAGTTCCTGAGGGAAAGACAATTGAAAGAGCATTGTGAGTGCTCAGCCTTTTCCAACAGTGTGCTCCTGTCCCTTGAAGACCTCCATTTACTCACAATTTCCACAGCTGAAAACTATTTCTCTTGAGCCTCGATGTTTTGCTGCCACCAACAAAACCAGAGGAGACACGCAGCCATCTCTCCTTTAGCTGTTCCTAGGAAAGGGGACTTGTGCCTGGTTGCTCACTGAGCTTTCATTTGGATTCCTCTAACGCCACAAACACCTTTCACAGAGGACCCTGATCCCGGCTGTGAAATCATCAGTTTCCTGGGGGACGGTAGGGCAGACACAGGGGTTTAAAGGAAAGTGGAGCAGGATCTGTGCCTCAGCTCAGTTCTGGGTCTGGGGATGGTTTACTCTCTGAGCCTTCTGTGTTTCCATGCGGGACTAATACAGATCAGCCTGGGTTCCTTTTCATCACTCTGGTGAGGAAGCTCTATAAAGAGAGCTTAATCTCTGGCTGCAAAATCCCATGGGTCTGGCTGACTTATTTTTAATTCAGGGAGAATTCTCCTTGCATTCCTTGAGAGATTTGCTTGGGCAATGAAGGGGTAAACACTTCGGAGCTTGGCTCTGCACGCAGAAATGCAAACCATTCTCCCACCTGGGTCTGCTGTTGGTGTGGGATATCTGAATGCTGGGGTAGGAACCGCCAAGCATCCCCTCTGAGTAACCCTTGACGTCCCTCAGCTGGGTAAGGCTCTGTTTTGAAAGGGCAGTCAGCCGTAAATAGAAAAGTGACCACACATCTAAGAAAATTAAGAGATAAAACATCCAAATAAGAAAAATAATACAGCAGCTCTTCCTTAAGCAGGCCCTGGCACTTCTCCTCCCCAATTGATTTGACACGCTGCACAAAAGCGAGCCCAGCGCACAACATGACTCGTGACTCACACGGCTGCGTGAGCTCAGCATTAGCAAACACTGTCAGCTTTCTGAAATGGCTTCACGGTGATCAAACCCCTCTAAGAAGTTTTCCTGTCAGGAGGAGATGCAGTGCAGTGTTGCTGCTCCAGGCTGGTGAGCAGATCGCGCTAGCACAGCACTGCTGACACCAGGGAAAGCAGCCTGGGCAGGCAGCATCTTTGATGGGTGCTTTCATCCACAGCTATCCACAGCCAGCCCAGCGTGGCAGGGATCTGCAGTAAAATATCTACCCATACCATGGCCTAAGATGTGGTGGTCACTAGCAGCAGCAGCAGTCCAGGGAAGCAGCAGCAGTCAGCCCTTCTCCCTTCCTCCCTACATCTGTCCCAGTTTTAGCTTCTCCCTGCCTCTGTTCCCTGACAGCAGTTTGCCTCCCTCACCTGGGTGAATTCAAAACCTTCCAGGAGCAGGAAAGAGTAACTTGCATGACGAGGCTCTGAACTCAGCTGCACCTGTCTGACTTGTCAGTGATCATCCCAGAAAGCAGCAGCATAAAGGAAGGGTTAGTTTTGTTCCCACATAATTTTTGAGGCTGTTGAAGACCTGGTTGCCCCAGGCAGGAGGGCTGGGCTCTGCTGGATGTGGTACAGTGCACATCTGCCACAGGGGCAACCACCACACACCTCAAACCAACAGGAGAGTCTGCATCTCTCATGGGGTTCCTCGGGAAAGGGCTGAGGCTCTAATTCTATGCTGGGATGATAAAGCTCCTACGGGCACTGCAGATTGTTCTAGCCCACTACAGAGACCAGCTGAAAAGTAAGTCATCCCATTAGATGCCTCAGCAGATAACCTATTGCCCACCAAGGTGTTCAAATCCCCAGTAACCACATGGGGATGAGCTGAGTCATTAAGCAGGTTCCTTGCTGAGAGAAACCAGTAATTTTGTCTAAACCCAGAAAAGACTTGATCTGATGTCAGCCCCAGGCAGCTGTGCATACGGGTGATCAGTGGCCATCGGAAAGAGCAACAGCTGAAGCCCCACACTCTCACTGTAACGTCAGCCCACAACACGCTGAGCTCTGCTCCCTGAGGGTTGTTACTCTCCACAGACAAAGGGGGAAAGAGCTGGACAAGCACCACAGAGGTTGCTATTAACCATGGGAAAGGGGCTGCTCTGCAGCTGCTCCTCTGCAGAAACCATGTGCCTAGCACAACGTGAGTAATTTCCACCGAGGTGAGCCCAGTGCCACTGGCTGAAAGGGCAGCAGTCCTCCTTGGCACTGTGGTTAGAAACGGTGCGGCAGGTTTAAATGAGAGATCTGTGCTTCTGCATGCAGCCACCTCCTTGCAGGCTTGAGAAAAAGAGGCAGCATGGGTGTGCTTCGGGAAGAGGCTCTTTGCAAGCGATGGAGGCCACCCAAGGCAGGACAGCGGACAAGCAGAAACTGAAGCAAAGGTATAAGTGGGGCAGTGGCAAGGAATTGCAAGGCCAGATATACTTCGGAGAGCTCTGGAAGAGCACAGTCCCTGCAGTCTGTGGTGGAAAGGCTGCTCCCTCAAAGTCTGCTTTGTGAGGCCTCAACTAAGCCCAGGGGCTTTCCAAAAAGGCTTAGAAAGAACATAACTGCGATGGGTGCAGTGCTTTGGAAATCTGGGGGTTCTCAACCAGGAGGAAAGAAGTATCTCCAATTAGGTCCTCTACATTCAAAGGCAAGAACAGAGCAGCAACCGTGGTCTGTTACTGCAAAACACCACTAAGCACATTGCTCCTGCTGCACAAACGTGCCAGCCTCGCTCACTATTCGTCAGTGCCCACGCTGCATGGCAAATACAGAAACAGAGTCACAGAATCACAGAATCATCATGGCTGGAAAGGACCTCCAGGGTCATCGAGTCCAACCTTTATCCTATTATCTAACTGCTAGACCAGATCCCTAAGCGTCGAAAACCCAGATTTAACTCTTAACATTGGTCTAGGCGATCCTGCTGTGGCAGGGGGATTGGACTAGATGATCTTTCCAGGTCCCTTCCAATCCCTAATGATTCTGTGATTCTGAGTCTGTCCAGAAGCGGTGCCCGTTTCACTGAGGAATTACGACGAGGCTTTGTGGCATCTCCTCCAAGACTTTGCAGTTTTAGCTGGAGGGGGAAGCGAAGAGGGAGCTCAAGGAGGCACATGATCTCTGCAGAGTATCTATGAGTCCAGCAGTGAAAGCAACCATATGGGCTACAAGTCAAGTGCTCTGCCTGAGCTCATCCCTTCAGGACAAGCCTCTCATCACTTGCTTTCCTTAGCCCAGTGAAGATTTCATCATGCATTCAAACTAAAAGAGAAGTCTGAGTTCAAGCCAGTTCATGCCCTAGAGAACAGTCTTACCCCAGAAGTACTGTTTATCCAAAGGGCAAGATGGAGAATTAATTTGAGAGAGAGGACAGTGCCTTGTGCATGCACTTGACTCTAAAACTCTATCTATAATTGTTTGAAATTCTTAAGGAAGAGGTCCCCAGAAGAAGATGGAGGTGAGTGGTGTAGGGGTAGCCACATGCAGACATACAAAAGGACACAGTCAGACATCGTTTTGGGATATTTGAAATCTGAGGTGGGATTTCATAGACAGTGTAAGACAGTATGACTGCAGGCTGCTGCTCACTGTGATGGACTGGTGTCCCACAGATTTTGTCAGTGGCCCAGCATGATCCTGAGTGCAGGCACAAGGCTACTGAGGGTTAAAAAGCAAGAGATTACTCCTTGCAGCCCTACCTCCTGATCTATTCACCTCAACCCTACAGTAGAATCTCAGCCCAACTTCTCTTCCTGGCATAGCACCACATTTCCAGTTTAGCTGCACTTGTGTTGCTCCTCATGCTCCAGCTCCACCTTCCTGACATGTCCTGCCATCACGAGCCAGTGTTCTCTTCCACGCACACCAACCGAGAGAAGAGCTGCTATCGATTGAAAGCCAAACCCTGCTCTCAGCTGGACAAATCTTAACTCAGCATCACTGCTGTGCCCGTGAATGGGATGGAGAAAGAAACATGGCACCACAGATCCCCAGGCTGAAGGCACTGTCTAGCAGTGTGCCAAGGCAGGGTCAGGCACACCATAACCACACAGCCAACACAAAAAGCAGCCAGTTGGAGTAACAAGGGAGGGCGAACCAGGGTCACACCAAATTTCTGCCTGTTACAGTGATTTGTGTCCCACAGCTTGGAGAGCAAGCCCAAACCTGCATACATTCTCCCACGCTCCATCACTTGGGGGCAAAAGGACTTCCCAGGCTGGAGGGTCTAACCACACTTTTGTGTTTGTTAGACCTCAATGGAATCAGGAATCAATTCCCTTAAATCCGCCTAATTAATTTTTAAAAGCCAAACAATGCTCGTCTTCTGCTCTTATTTGATATTCTCTTAGATGAGAGAAACCTGATGATTCTGCCCAGGGGGGTTGTGGAGTCTCCTTCTCTGGAGATGTTTAAAACCTGCCTGGACATGTTCCTGTGCAGCTTGGTCATCCTGCTGTGGCAGGGGGATTGGACTAGATGATCTTTCAAAGTCCCTTCCAATCCCTAATGATTCCATGACTCTTCCTTTCAGACTCTCTCCTGAAACCTTTGAAGGGTCTGGGAGATTTTCTAAAAGAAGCAGGTTTACTTCTTGTTGCTCATGGTCAGGTCCATACATGACAGGAGCAGGAAGAAGCAGTGAGCCTCTTTTGAACACATCAGGCACCTTCCCTGAAAATTTAAGACCAAATAGAACAGTTGGTCGGTTGCTTCTCCAGGGTCCCTATTTTATAACAGTAGAATAAATCTGTATCCTCCATTGAACCAGCAAGTTTTCATATCCCTAGCTGTATTTTCCATAACTAGTAGAGAACATGTCATTGTGAGCAAGAATGTCATCTTTCTTATCTACCATAGCAAATGCAATTTGAAACTCCACTTTTTAAAATGAGTGGGATGAGAACCTTTTTTGTAAGTCTGCAGTGGACTAATACAGCTTAGGAAAAAGGCTCTTTCAAGATAAGGTCCAAATACAGTTTCAAGATATGAATCTCCTCGGTGAGGTAAGACTGCAAGTAAATACATACTGGCCTTAGGTCAATGGTAACTGCTCACTCATTTCTCAAAGTTTAATTATAATCACAAACACAGAAGACACTTTCCTATGAGTCTCCCAACTGAAACAACAGAGGTAGAGGTGTGGTTGTAATCAGCAGCTTTTGGAAGGTGGAGAACAGTGTATACCCCTGAATCTTCTGTTGTGAATAGTTGTCTTTGGCTGTAGCAATAGACTCTAATTCATAGTAACTTGAATTAGCAGTAATACTCAAGAGCCTCTTTTGTTTTCATGTCCTCTCCAATTTTTTACAGCATATTAGCAAACCTAACGCGTGAGGCTGTCTGCACTTGTATGGATTTCTATATCCATGGTGCTCTGAGGTGGGTTTTTTTAAAACCCTACTAGGTGCATTGAACTATGATGTTATTTCAAAACTTCCATGTGGCCTAGGAGCCCAGCTCTTGAGTGTTCAGCGCCAAGGTGAAAGCCAACTCTAAATGGACATCATGCGAGTGAACCAGTAGCCACAGGGTGAGGGTTTGATGGAGTCAAATCAGACAGAAGTAAATGGACTAGGAGTTTTGCCTTTGTGTTATGTTTTTTAAAATGTATGTATAGTGTGCTGTGTCATTTGTGCGTGTGACTCTGCGTGCAGTTGTGTGCACGTGTGTGTGTGTGTGTGTGTACACACGCATGCGTCTGTGACAGAGCAGCTTAACTGTTGCTTAACCCAACACAACTACCAAGCGTTTCAATTTTGTTATATTGACAAATATGGGGTTTGTCTCTTTTATGAGGGTTCTGTCCCTTGGCAGCTTCTGGCAAAGACAAGACAGAAACTGTTTAAGCTGAAGGTGTGGGCACAGTCCTTTATAGCTGGCTGTAAGACTGTCAACAGTCAAAAGGCTAAAACATTTCATGCTACCTTCAGAATTAATGTCAAGAAGCAAAGCCATTTCTCATCACCTCCTGGTTTTATGAAGCTGAACTTGGCTGCTCCTTCTAAGGCATATTTGGATTGCATAACATCAATCATCATAGAATCATAGAATCGTTAGGGATTGGAAGGGAACTCAAAAGATCATCTAGTCCAATCCTCCTGCCACAGCAGGATCACCTAGACCAAGTCACACAGAGGTTTTGTTTTCCTCTGTTGTCCTTTGCTCCCTTCCTGCTCCTCTGCTCCTTCACAGGCTGGTAAAACAGACACAGGGGCACCTGTAATCCAGCACAAGGTCAACCTGCCGTGGCATACTACCCTTAAGAACTAACACCGCCGGGCAGATCCATCTGATTGGCAAGAAAGCAGTGGAGAGCTCTATAGACAGCTGTCCCGTTAGCAGAGCTTTCTCTTTTACTGTCCATACAGAGCGTTCACAAGCAACAGTGCATTGCAGCACAGTGATTGCAGAGATTCGTAGAAAATACAGCGCTGTAGGCTCCAAGCAGCGCAGACACACCAAAAAAGCCACAAGTTACTAATAAAAAGATAGTAGGAGGTAAATCACAAATTTTAGCCCTAACCACAGATATTAGATAATTACAGTGAAACAAAGGTATTCTAGGGTGTGTTTCACATGTGCCAAGCGAGGCTGATTTCATTTTCTGTTTCCAGTGAAAGGCAACAAGGAAAGTGGGTATCAATAAACATCTGCTAATTGGATGAGGTTGGAAATGTTACAGCTGCTTGCAGACTTTCCCGTGTTTTGACCCACGATCATGCTCAGTTGCTGTTAGTGCTGTATAAAATATTAATCTATTCTTTTCCTGTGAGGACAAAGATTAATATAAACTATATAAAACCCTATAAACTATATAAAACCCTATAAACTACATAAAACCTTATAAACAATATAAAACCCTATAAACTACATAAAACCCTATAAACTGCATAAACCCCTATATAATCTACATAATCTGTGTAATCTGCATGGAAGATATCTAGATTCAGTAATAATTTTACTAACATAAAACAAATAAGGGAACTTTTCAAACTAAAGCAAACCCAGTCCTCCTTCCTCCTATAATGTTTGGTCAAATAGTTTAGCTACTTCACTGCTATTGGGACAGGAAAACTTGATTCCCAATGTCTGCTCAGCAGGAAGGGATGTTCTCCTTCTAATACAGGGTTTATGCACCTTCTCTTACGATGTGTCCAGTACCTTGGGCTGGGCAAAATATAGGAACTGTGTTTTCAACAAATGGACCTTTTTTTGAATGCAAAAGGCAAATGATCCTTTCCTACTTGCTATTCCCATTCCCCCTAGAGCTCTTCTGTGCGTTTCCAGCTCCCCAGTGGGCAAAGCTGCTCATGATATGCACTTGCAATAAATACCTTGGTGCTGCTCTGGCTTCACTTGTCTCTGGGTTTCTCAGCAGTGAAAGCAAACCTTGAAGTGGTCATCCTGACAAGTACTGCTGCTGCCACGCAACAGAAAGAGGTAGGGATGGGAGGAAGCTCGTGCTGAAAGGGGTAGAGGGGTAGGACCCTTGAGTGCAAGGTGTCAGAAAATACTTGCATCAGCACAGCTGTGTCTGCACATCTGGTTTGAACACTTCTCTTCAACTCCTACAACTCTGGAAAAAAGACTCAGGTTTTCTGTTTGCTGCATTAAAACATGACCTAAGGTTGATTTAGTCTCACCCTTTATGAAGACCTGACAATCCTGTATTTATTTTCAACAAGAAGTGAAACATGCTGTGGGGTGCATGTTATCCACTTCTTTTTCTGAGGTTGCACAGTATCAAAACTTCATCACCAAGCCTCAAAGAGTTTTTCGTTTTGACCACATCTCTATTTCCATTGAAATGACTTTCTTTCTGTCCTACAGGGCAGTATCGGTCTCTTTATTTGTCATAAAGAATTAGGGGTTTTTTCCTTGTTTTCATTGTCAGTTTTTATATATGCAAAGGAATGAAGGGAGGAAATAGAAATGATGCCACAAGTGAATATTCCACAATCCGGATTAGTCTGTCAGAAAGGAAGCTGGTGATGAAAACATCTCAAGGGATGTGTCTTTCCTCACTAAATGTAATAAACCATGCATCTCTTCTCCATTTAATGTGTGTCACAGTCTGAAGGGCAGAATCATCGGTACTTCACAGCAGACATATACACTGACACTTCTGAACCAACTTTCTTCTCATACCCATGCCATGAAAATGATGAAGCGAACTTCTCGTGCAGGAGTTTGGATAGTGAATTGTAATAGGAAGCTTTGCAAACGGAGCTCAGATGTCAGGATGCTGACTACTTAAAAAGTGCTTTTATCCCCCCTTAAAGCTAACAGTGTGTAACACACTCAGAGCTCACTTCAAGCTCTTTTCAATCATTCTCACACCTTTACACTCATCCCCTAAGTAGAAAAAGAGAAACATCGCACCCATTTTCTGAAAGGGCAAAACACCAGACCCAAGCAACTACCAGTCAGTCTTGCCTCTGCAACCAGGAAGATCACAGAACACATCCTTCTGGAAGATATATCAACAGATACAGGTGACAGGGTGATTAGACACAGTCAACACAGCACGACCAAGGGCAAATCAAGATCAGGTATTCTGGTAGCCCTCTATAATGGATTGATTGTATCATAGAATCATAGAATCATTAGGGATTAGAAAGGACCTTACATCCACTACCCCTTGTCCTATCACTAGACGGCATCGAGAAGAACCTGGCTCCATCCTCCTGACACCCACCCCTCACATATTTATAGACATTAATGAGGTCACCCCTCCATCTCAGGGGTAAGCTGGAACATAGGAGGTTCCACATGAATATGGCAAGGAACTTCTTCATGGTGAGGGTGACAGAGCACTGGAACAGGCTGCCCAGGGGAGTGGTGGAGCCTCCTTCACTGGAGATGTTTGGGACCCGCCTGGATGTGTTCCTGTGTGACTTGGTCTAGGTATTCCTGCTGCGGCAGGGGGAGTGGACTAGATGATCTTTCAAGGTCCCTTCCAATCTCTAATGATTCTATGACTCTATGATCGCAGTGCAATTTGCCTAAGCCGTGTTGGTATTGATGACTTCTTTGTTATTTCTGAAAGCTAAATATTCTTTCACCGATCTGTCTAAAGGGTACAGTTGTGTTTCGGGAGACTTATGCAGCACATAGATGTCACTGCTGTCTAGCACTTACAGGAGTTTTGTAAATGGTCAACAACCTGCCAGGAAAAGAAACGCCATAAACAGGAATGTGCCGAAAATGACAGCACGGGGACAGGTCATGCACACAGAATGGAAAACTGAAATGAGTGATGGGAAACAGCGTGCTGCAGTCTGTGATGTATTTCCTATGTCAGTAATCCTTTGCTTTCTAAGCACTACCAAACACTTGGGATCTAGATTTTAGGAAGCGTGTATCTACCAAGTGACAAAGTTTACCTTCAGCCCGATGTTTTTAAAGCCAGTACATGCCATGTTAAAATTCTGTGTGCATTTCACAACTTTTATATCCAAGTTGTTGACTTGCCTCACACACACACACGTACTCACGGTGACCCGCTCAAAAATCCCCTTCGTTAAGAAACTGCCTAGCAAGCAGAACCTAAGGAAAGATGAGAAAGCTTCACTTCTTCAATGACCACAGAGGAGCTACTGCTGTATGCTTTGTACTTCTTTTCTTCCCATGCACACAAACGTAATATGGGCAGTTTCTGGGTTATTTATATATATATATAACAATAATTCACTTTGATACCGAATAGTCTGGATGCCCTAACATTGCAGTTCCCAGTAAAGGAACTGTTACTAAACTCTCGATCCATTTTTCCATTTAAAAAGGCAGGAATTACATATGCGACAAATTACACTGGAAAGATCAGATGAGAAATAAAATAGTCAAATAAATTTGAACTCATCAGGTGGAAGGCATGACAGCGCAGTGTTTTATCCCTCGGTGTCTCTGCTGGAGAGGCTTCTGTACTGTTTTAAACACGCAACTTAAACGAGCCTTTTCGCAGTTGGTCACTAGTTCAGTTTCGTATGTGCCGTCTTTGGTGTTGGTGGTGCAATCTGCAGAAGCCCCACTCATCCCCATTGGCACAGTTACAGCTTCACTCCAGAAAATGGGGCTTCAAACCTGTGAGGAGCTGTGACAGGTTACAACAGGAGCTACTATATAATATTTTGTATGGTGAGGTCTCTGCAAATGGGGAAGCAAAAATCATAGTGTCTCTTGTCCTCAGATTCCAATCTGTAAAATGGAGACAAAACCCATCTTTTATCTGCATTGCAGAGTCGTTGTGAGAACTTCTGAGGTTTTCTTAGTTTGCTGTTATGTATGTGTGAGATGCCCCCTTGTCATACCAAGAGGAGAGAAGTGGAGGCTGATGGCTGTTCCTGGCCCAAACAGTGCCCTGGGCCAGGACGAAGAGCTGGACCAGACTTGGCCACGCTGAGATTAGGGTGTGAGGGGATGATTGACCATTCAGCACAACCATTTCATTGCTTAGGGCTTGCCAGGGAGGCTGGGGTCTGTCCCCTGGCTCCCTCTCTTCTTCGTGGGACCTTATGCTGGTGTAGTGCATGATGTGGGCGCATAAGCATCACTGCCCCTCACCCTGCACCAGGGAAGCAGTGGAAGAAGAGATCTGCACACACAGGCACAAACCTCAGCAGGGGATTTTGGTGAAAAAGTGAGAAAGAGCAACCAGTCTATCTCCTTTTCCTCTTATTCAGAAAAGGTAATTATGATTTGAGTCATACGTTCCAGATATGGGAAAGCATATCTGCTACTTGCTTTTAGCAGCTCAAAGTTGAGTGTACGATGGGTTTGGTATCTTCATCTTAAAAATAACCAGAGTGGTACTCAAGAGTTCACTTAAAAACTTGAAGTCCAGAAACATGGTCTGCGCTGAAAAGTGGCTTCTCTGCAACCATTAACTTTTCTTTTTTGAGCACTGAGGGTGCACTTGTTTGACTGCTGTTACTGCCGGGCCACTTTCCATCATCTTTGAAAGGTTGTGGAGAATAGGAGAGGTGTCTGAGGACTGGAGGAAGGCCAGTGTCACTCCAGTCTACAAGAAGGGTAAGAAGGGTGACCCAGGAAACTGCAGGCCAGCTGGTCTCACCTCCATCCCTAGAAAGATGATGGAACAAATTATTTTGGATGCTCTCTTGAATCATCTGGAAGAAAAGAAAGTTATTGGGAGTAGTTGGCATGGATCATCAAGAGGAAATCATGCTTGACTGATCTGATAGTTTTTTACGATGTCATATCTGGCTGGGTAGATGAGGGGAAAACAGCTGATATTGTCTACCTAGACTTCAGCAAGGCCTTCAACATTGTCTCCCATAACACCCCGATTACAAAAAGCATGTAGTGCAGGTTGGATAATCAGACAGCAAGGTGGATCAAGAGCTGGTTGTGCTCACCATTATCAACAGTGTGGGGTCAAGTTGGAGACCTGTGACGAGCAATGTTCCCCAGGGATTGGTACAGAGCCTGGTCTGGTTCAACATGTGTGTCATCGTCCTGGACAAGGGGACAGAGCGTGTCCTCAGCAAGTTTGCCGATGATACAAAGCTAGGAGGAGCTGCTGACACACCAGAGGGCTGTGCTGCCGTCCAGCTTGACCTGGACGGGCTGGAGAATTGGGCAAAGACAAACCTGATGAGGTGAATCAAGAGCAAGCGTAGGGTCCTGCACCTGAAGAGAACAACCACTGACACCAGAATAGGTTAGGGGTAGACCTGTTGGAGAGTAGCCTTGAAGGAAAGATCTTGTCCTGGAGTACTGCAAGCTGACCATGAGCCAACAGCACGCCCTTGTTGCCAAGAAGGCAAATGGTATTCTGCGATACAGTAAGAAGTGTGTGGCCAGTAGGTCTAGAGAAGCTGCCCTCCTCCTCTATTCTGCCTTGGTGAGGCCACATCTGGAGTACTGTGTCCAGTTCTGGGGTCCCCAGTTCAAGAGGGATAGGGAACTGCTGCAGAGAGTCCAGCAGAGGACAATTCAGATAACTGAGGGCCTGAAGTGCCTCTCTTACAAGGAAAGATTGAGAAAGTTTAACCTTGAGTAGAGTAAGAGGAGACCTGATCCATGCCTATAAACATCTGAAGGGTATCTGTAGGGAGGATGGATGGTACCAAAATGTTTTCAGCTGTGTTTTCGTTATGGCTGGAAAGAGCCTCCAAGATGATCAAGTCCAGCCCTCATCCCAGCATCTCCCTGATTCCTAGACCACGACCTCAAGAGTTGTATCTACTCAATTTTCAAACACCTCCAGGGATGGTGACTCCACTACCTCCCTGGGCAACCTGTTCCAGTACCCAACCACTCTCTCAATAAGGAACTTCTTCCTAATATGCAATCTGAACCTCCCCTAATGCAACTTGAAGCCATTTCCGCTTGTCCTATCATTAGTAATTTGGGAGAAGAGACCAGCACCAACCTCAGATGCTCTGGCCAGTTCCAAGAAGCAACAATACTGTACGTAGGGGGCTGCAGGACCCCATCAAAATAGGAGTCACCATGCAATGTGAGTGTGCAGACAGCCTTTTTGCTGCTGTCCCATTGCCTGAGCCAATCCAGCCCTCACACACCCCACACACGCCCTCAGAAGGCCAGCTGAAGTCCGTAGGAAAGCTAGCCATTCCTTTTGGCTCAGTTTATAGGTTCTGATTCTTGTCACCATAAAGCCACCAGAGTCAGAGGTGAATCTTCAGGGAGTGAACGTGCCTCCCACACATGAGATGCTTCCCTGTGCCTAAAGGCAAAAGGTCATACAAGAGGTTAGAAAGCTTTGCCACCCTTAACAGGGCAAAGCAAAGCAGGAGAATTCAGGTGCAGATATTTAAACGCAGCGACAGTGATGGTGGTGGTGGTGATGGTGGTGATGGTGGCAGCATCGTTTTGCAGTAAGCTACTCACTTGCTGCAAAGATGAGTTCTGCAGCCACTAACCTGTGGACAGCTTTAGTCCAAAGCTTTTGAACTTTTGGTGAGTAATTTTATTGTGATGAAGAGGCAGGAACTTGTTTTCAGTGAAGCAGATGATGAGTAAGCTGAAACAAGGCAGTTTTCAAGGAAACACCTCAGTCATACATGACCTGCCGTGACCATGGAGGCACAGATGACTTTGCTGGGCTTCAAAGCAAAGAGAAGCGTGTAACCACAGGAAGCAACAGCCCCACTTCATGTTAAGAGTTTATTCTTTCTGCACCCAAGTACTTCTAAAGAGAAGGGGCACACAGGGAAAAACCAGAGGGAATCCTCTTCACAGAGGGCTTTATTTACAGTAAAGAAGAAATAAGACTTCCCAAGCCAGTGGAACTGCTATAGAAAGCAAAGTCCCTGCCTTTGTGTCTCCGGCTGCTGTTAAAGTCACACTTCTTGCTTCTTCTTGCTTAATCCTCCACTGCTGTTTTAGCAGAAGTGAAAGCATTTGACAACACACAAAGCAGCAACATGGGAAAGTTGCAGAAGGAAACTCATTCTAATCCCCACTTTTTGCACAAGTGTTGGGGATTTTCACAGGCGTTGTCCATTTGAAGCCTGTGGAGCAGACTTCTAATTATACACAGCATGGAGAGGTTCCAAAAAGGGTTTCCTCAGATCAGGAGCTCACAGTCACCATATTAAAACTTCAGGTCCTTTCCCCAGTGTGGGAGAAAAAAACAGGAGCTGCTGTTTCAGAGGGGCTGTTGTATAGTTGGCTCAAGTAGCCCTTGACACCTCATCATCCCTCCCCACCATCCATCAGCAGATGCTTTTCCTTGCACTCATGTAACTACAGCACCAGGTTATAATTCTGGACTAAAGCTGCCCAGAGCTCAACTTCCAATTGCCCCTAGGTGGATCTCACTGACATTTCATAGCTATTTGAGGTAGAAATGTTTTAGTTGCTTCTATCAGTCATTCAGATGTCTGCTGTAGGGTCGTATCATTCTGGTAGCAAAAAGAAACAGCATCTTAAACTAAGTAGTGTGAGTCTCCTCCGTGACCTGGCTGTCACACTTGCAGGGATGAGGTTTCTTTCCAAGGAAGTGCTGAAATGCTTAGAAATCCTGCCTGGTGGTCAGCCAAGCACTTCAGCAAAGCCAAGAGCATCTCTGCTTGCTCCTGTGACGTCTTGCTTGCAATGCCACCATCTCCTGGAAAGAATTCTCCAGACAGAAAAGATAGAGGAAGTATTTTGATGAATTCCTGCATCTGGAAGGTATGAGGATGGTCTGCCTCAGCTCTATGCCCCAAGCATTTTGCAGGGTGTCCAGGCTGGCAGGGGAGGACAACTGTGCTGGGCACTGTGTCCAACAGCCCACTCTGCACACACGGGCTCCACATTGGCAGAACACTGATGGCTTCAGTTCCCTCAAATCGCTTTCACACACTTCCATTTGCCTGTGTACTTGTCTGTAGCAGTTCAGCTTTTTGTTTTTTGTCCCCCAAAACAGTCACTAGATACAGCTACATCAGCAATGCCTTTAAATCCCTCTTCCTCAAACGAGGAATTTGGAAAAAAAAATAAAATCAAGGCTAATGAAAGGTCATTCCCAAGACATTTGACTCCTGACCTGTACAGAGGTCTTCTAACGCTTTATGACAAAGTCTGGTGATAGTGGTACGTGCAAGAGGCAAACCAAATTTGGCCCTTGAGGGTGGACGATTAAAGCTACACAGGGAAGGACTATTTCTTCCCTGAAGTTGAAATGGGCCTTATTAAAAAAGAATATGAAGTCACTTCCTTTATTAGTCTTCCAAACCTGTACCATGGGGAATTATCTCAATTTTCCTCTGCTAGTCTAGGGGAGATCCAGGTTTTCATTAATATGGTGATCTAACTGAGGAAGGAAACTGAAGAAGGCTAATAACAGTATTACCAGTATTTGTTTCGAGGCATTGGAACAGGCTCCCCAGGGAGGTGCTAGAGCCACCATCCCCGGAGGCATTCATAAAATGGGTAGACATGATGTTTCAGGAGAAGATTTAATGGTTAGGGGTTATAGGGTTGATGGTTGGACTTGATCTTGATGGTCTTGGTGATCTTGAGAGTCTTTTCCAACCTTGATGATCCTATGATTCTATGATAACAACAACCTTTCTGACCTGTTCTGTGCTTTCCTCTGTGCATTTTGCCAGTTATTTTATACTCTTGTATTTCCATTTCCCCCTCCAATGACAGAAGAAACAGTCCCCATCATCTCCTGTAAAATGCTGTGACACCAGGCAAAGCAGACTGCAGCATCTGAATGAGCAGTTTCTATTTCCTGGAGTGTGCTGCTTAAAGAGAAGGTGCTGTAGATAAAGAACAAAGAATAGATAAAGAAGATAAAGAATGGTCAAAAGCGTTTGGAATTTTAATGTGGTTCACCTTAAAAGAAATGAAGTGGTAATAAAATCAACCACAATTTTAGGTTTCTTGAATAAGACAGTCAAACACTTCCTTTTTCAGGGATGACTATGAAGCTATTCTGCTCTCAGTGAGAATCTTCACACATTAACTAATGGAAGAGATGCTTCAAATTGTTGCCTTTCCTGTTGAAATAGCTTGACTTAGGCAGACATTGATCAGCCTGCTGGATCAATCTATAACAGTGATCACCCATGATCATTGTTACAGCATTTCCTATTAGCTTATTGGGGTTTTGCACATTGCAGAATCAGCTGGGGAGTTTTAAGACCAGTTCAAAAGTAATCAAAGAGCATTGAGTACCATGATGTAGATGGAATTTGAATACTTCATGTGTTCCTCTGCAATTAAGGCATTATGGAGAATTATTTTAAAATTATTACAGACCAATGGGAGTAATCTGAGAAACACACTTGAAGTCTCCCCAGAGATCTGCTAGCTTCTATAAAGATTGGTCTGGAAGGCTTTGTTCTCTGTAAATCTATGAGCAGAGCTGTTAGATCTTATTTACACTTGATTCACTACAAAAGGTATTCCTCTCAGAAAAGCAATACCCTGGCATAAAAACGACCTGTTGCCCCAAAGAGGTGTTGCTCTACCTGAGTGCAGAGAAACAATTTGTACGTCTAGGCATGGAGTTTGTTAATCCTTATGTCTGTGGCATAAACAATGGGTCTTTCAAATCTAAAGGTAAGAAGTAAATTTCTTTTCCACTTTACGTTTATCATGTCCCTGTTGGATCTTCATTCTGTACCTGATTCAGAGTCTACAGAAGTGAAAGGATTGCTCCCTGGGTTGGACTCAGCAGTTATTGGATAGGTTCACAGCAGACACAAAACCCTTCACTGATGTTCAGCAGACCCAAGAAGCTGCCATATACACCTTTTTGTGGTTAACTAGCACATGCTCTTGCTACCACAAAGGATGCTGGAGACATCTTTTTCTTGTCTTTCTTTGACCAGTGGCTCCTGTTTGTAACCTGAAACTATTTGAAGATACTGGATGAGATCTTCCTGCTGCAGTTAACCTGCTCATCGAAAGTATCCAAAAACTTAATTGCTGGTACAATAATTTGACCATTTCAGAAAGAGAAGCAATTGCATTCCAACTCTTTATGTGCACATGAGCTGTCTCAAAAGACTCTTTTTGGATACTTAGGGACTTCTGGAGCACTGTCAGAAGGTTTGCTGACAACACAAAGCTGGGAGGAGTGGCCAAAGCACTAGAAGGCTGTGCTGCCATTCAGTGAGACCTGGACAGGCTGGAGAGTTCGGTGAGGAGAAATTTAATGAACTATAACAAGGGCAGTGTAGAGTCTGGCATCTGGACAAGAACAACCCTAGGTACCAGTATAGACTAGAGGCTAACCTGTTGGAGAGCAGTGTAGGACAAAGGGAGCTGGTGGCCAGCAGGATGACCATGAGCCAGCAATGTACCCTTGTGGCCAAGAAGGCAAATGGCATCCTGGGGTGGATCAGAAGCGGAGTGTTCAGTAGATGAAGAGAGATTCTCCCCCCACCTCTACTCTGCCCTGGTGTGACCACATCTGGAATACTGTGTCTAGTTCTGGGCCAGAGAAGAGCCACAAAGATGATGAAGGGAGCAGAACATCTCCCTGATGAGGAAAAGCTGAGGGAGCTGGGTCTCGAGTTTGGAAGAAAGGAGACTGAGGGATGACCTCATTAATGTCTATAAATATGTGAAGGGTGGGTGTCAGGTGGATGGAGCCAGGCTCTGCTCAGTGCCATCTAGTGATAGGCCAAAGCCTATAAGGACAGGGGCTCAGCAAGTTGGGGTTGTTCAGGCTAGAGAAGAGAAGGCTCTGAAGTGACCTTCTAGCAGCTTTCCAGTATCTGAAGGGGGACTACAAGAAAGCTGGGGCAGGGCTCTTTACATGGGTGGTAGCGAGAGGACAAGGGGAAAGGGTGACAGACTTGAAGAGGGGACATTTAAGCTGAACATTAGGAAAAAATTCTCTCCTGTGAGGGTGGTGAGATGCTAGAACAGGTTGCCCAAGGAAGTTGTGGCTGCCCCATCCCTGGAGGTGTTCAAGGCCAAGTGGGATGGGGCCCTGAGTAACCTGCTCTATGAAGGTGTCCCTGCCTATGCAGAGAACTTGGAACTAGGTGATCTTTAACATCCCTTCCAACCCTGGCCACTGTATGATTCTATGAAGTCAGTCTCACTGAATTGCTTCACTGTAAAATGTAGAAGATCCAAGGAGTCACTTGGCAGGGTGTGCTAATGGGGCTAAGGTTCCTACAGGCTTTGCACACCGTGGGCTTCCTCCACTTGCAGAGATGCAGCCTGAGCGCACTGCGACATGAGGGAGGGAAAGGCAAGAAAGGGATGGTGCTGGCGGAGGAGCGTTTCTGCAGCCCAGAGATGTAAACTTCAGCAACCACCTGGGATGCAAAAAGCTTATGCTTTCCCAAAGAGCAGGTCCGTGTCACCTCTGTATGTGGTTTGAGTGTCTAAGCCCAAAGTTAGACAACTTGATTGGGTTTTGAGCCCAGCTCTAGAGCTCTGCCGGTTGCTTTAGGACCATCCTGCCAGATGAACAGGGAAGAAGTGCCCCCTAGCTCAGCCTTACGCTGTGTGTGCCGGTAATACATTGCTCCTGGCCCTCAGGAGCGCTGTGACATTAAACAAACGCTTAAGGGCATCACTTTTCCCTGCAGTTTTTTCCAGCCATGTGTCTTTTCCCTGTGGGAATTTCATTAGTCTGCATGGATATGCAATATACTATTTTTTTTAGAGTCACAGACTTAGAAACATGGGGTAGCATCAGGCAGGTTTGTTTCCTGTCGTTTATTGCCCTTCTAATACGAGCCTTTCTTTTTTCTTCTGAAGCACACATCTTGTGGTCAGCTGCACCTGGTGCTAATGCACAATTACGGTAAATTTTCATTTTACCAGCTGAAATTTCCTGTAAGCTTTCTGCGGGCTGGCAATACAAAATGAAACTAAGCGAGCCCATCCTACCCGATGAGAAATCCTATTTGATTTTGTTTACTTTCATTTGTTTGTTTTTTCATGACAGTGGCTCGACTGGCTGATATCCTACAACAGCCCGCGCCGTGCATGGAAAAGATGTATGGCGAACGATGCCTTTTCAGATGTTTTCAGTCATTTTCCTTGCCACAATAAACTGTGATGCTCTGCAGGGTTTTATGGGTGGGGATGTTTCTAATGACATGTTCCTGTGCGACTGGATCTAGGTGATCCTGCTGTGGCAGGGGCATTGGACTAGATGACCTTTCGAGGTCCCTTCCAATCCCTAATGTTCCGTGATTCTGTGATGTTCTGTAGGGCTTCAGCTGTGACTGGAGACTCCCTACTCTGACACACACAATAAACAATTACTACAGTGAAAATTACTTCTTCTTTCTCCTTTCCAAGGGCAAAAGCAATGTGAGCAGAACTCAGCAGGATCCACATCAGTTGGTCATCCCTATGGGAAATGCTTTCCTATGTCCCCATTGTCACCATCCAGAAAAGAGGAATCATGGAATCATTAGGAAGGTTCAGTTTGTTCAATCCTTTGCTGTCCATTGACTACAGAAGCGTATGAAACCTTTTTTCTCAGCTGGCAATCTTCCCACAAGCAGATCCTTCACAATCAGATGAAGATAAACACCCACTGTGCTTGTCTGAGACAGAGGCAGCAGCGACTGCTGAACCCTGTGGCCTTGGAGCTAGCTAAGCACCTCATCTTCTAGACGGCTGAATCCAAACAGCATCATCTCGAATTCGGTTTGTGCCCAGGGTCGCTGATGAAAAGGGATTTGAGAATCCACTACTTGACCTGGTGTGGCATTTTGTGCTACGCTTGGCTGAAGTGTGTGGTATGTGATATTCTGATGATCACATGCATGAGCTTCACCTTGGCATTGCACACAGGGGTGCACAAACAAGCTGCGTGGTGCTGTAGAGCCCCACATCTCTGAGAGCAGTTTGCTTCTCTTCGGAGGAAAGAGTTTCTGCAGTGTGAAGGTGTCTGGGAACACTGCACCGTTGTTTTGCAGGGTGATGCTTGGTGGCCCAGGAGAGCAGAAAGTCATGTGATAATGGTGCTGGCAACCTCCCGAACAGGCTGACAGAAAGTGGGCAGCAAGCAAAACATTCGAAGTACCTTTCTCTTAGTACCGTTTGCTCCTGTGTTAGGTGTGTTTCCAACCTGACCTTTTGAAAACCATGTGTTTACACATCCCACACACATCAGCAGTGTGAGACAGCCCAGAGGGGTAGCCCAGAAACACAGAGCTGAACAGGGTAGAACCACCCCACCTGCACCATCCTGACCTCCTCAGCTGGGTGCCATAGACCATCCCAGGCTTGGAGATGATGAGGTTCCTGCATTGTTTTTGCGTGATACCTCAATGGCCTGTGGCTTGGGGTAGATCAGCATGTTGCTATAGTTGCATGTAAAAGAGAACAGTGAAGTCCTAGTGTACCCAAAGGTGTAGTGCTCATCCATGGTGTGGTAGTTCGAAGTTAGGCACTCGGAGCTGGCAGAGCAGTTCCCACAGCATCTCCCCTCCTCCTGCAGAAGGGGAAAGCTTTCCAAGAAAGCGGTTTTCCTGGGTTCAGCATGTAGGAAGAGCTCAGTGGTCCCTTCTCTAGTATTTGTTCAGAAATGTAAAGAAGGTCTTAGTGAAGGCTGACACACACAAGTGATTTGCATTGCACTTTATCAAGTCTCAGAGGAATAGATGAAGGGTTTCATACTACACCACCAACACACAATTTGGTTTTTGGTATTAAACTGGAAATCACACCTCTATAGTTTGTATGTAGACCTATAATCTATAAGAACTTGATCAAGACCTAACGTGGTCCTTGTGCCACAGGCTAAATGTACAATACCAGACTGATCCTTACTTGGAATTAACCATTCTGAATTTCAATGGCTTTATCCTTTCCCATTTAGCCTTCATTTTCACTCAACTACATTCATGGTTCTCATTCATTCTTGGATTCTCTTTATCTGATACCTCATTAGTCACACATTTCATATTTCGTGCCATAACAGTTAAATTCCTTGAGCATTTATAAGGGTGGCTTGAGATTTTCAGAAGAAGATATTGGAAGAGATGATCGCATCCCCACGTAGAACTGCTGTCTTGCTTTGAAAAAGTCATTTTTCCAGATGAGAGATACATCTTTTGCCTCCTGTACAGCACTGGAGTAGCTATTCACAGGTTTTCCTGATTTCCTGACTTCTTCACAGCGAGGGTGACAGAGCACTGGTAGGGGCTGCCCAGGGGGGTTGTGGAGTCTCCTTCACTGTAGACGTTTAAAGCCCGCCTGGATGTGTTCCTGTGCAACTTGGTCTAGGGATCCTGCTGAGGCAGCCTGTAAGGCTCAGGAGCAGCCTGTGGTTTCACCAGATATTTTTTTCTAGCAGAAAAACCCCTTGCTGAACTGCAGCCTCTGCTATGGGGAAATTGGTTAGCCTCATACGGTGCACTCAAATCTTGTTTCCCAACAGCATAAAGCTGTGGCAGAATGCTGAAAGATTTAACAGCTTCTAGCTGGAAAGTCCTGTGTCTTAAAGCAGAGGACATGAGGTCAGCCCAGTGCCGCAGGAATGTACCACAAGAAACTGAAACTTCCTAGCCACCAGCAACAAGCAATTGAGTAAATCTACGCTATTTTCTACAACTGTTTTCATTAAGAGGGGAATGGAGAAGTGAAAAGCAAACCTTCCTAGGTTCCTGCTGCACTTGAGAAATTCTTTTGTAGATGATCTCACATGCCTTGGTAGCTTCACTTTGAGATACTAACTTCATTATGAGGAGTATGAGTGTAATACGACATACGGCAGGGGGATTGGACTAGATGATCTTTCAAGGTCACTTCCAGTCCCTAATGTTCTGTGATTCTGTGTGATTCCGTGATCTACCCCTACTGCCTAAATGACGTGGAACAAAAAAAGTAAGGAAAAACCTCCCTTTTCATTTTCATCTTTCCTTAAAATGATCTTTGGAAACATTGTGCTCCAGGTGAGATCCAAATGATCTCAACAAAACATGCTGCTTCCCAGCTTTGGAGCGGGGAAGCTCCAAATTCCATCTTAAAAATAAAAAGTAAGTTCGTCTTGCCAAGTCAGCACAAAGTTTGGCTTTTATATAATGCAAATTAACAAGCTCTAAAATTCTGCAACAGTAATGAAACTTCCCACAGCTTCTGCAGTCCAGCCTGTCATCTCTTGGGAATCCTGCTTGCTCAGCAAACTGGTTTATTATAGCATGGTAACTCCAACGCTGCAGTGTTAGCTGCTCGAGAATGTGAAAATGAGTCATTTCCAGCTGAAGTCACACATGGGCCAGCTTAACAGCAAACAAGGAAACCAGCCCAGAAAATACAGAATTGAATAAAGGACAGATAAGTTGCAATGTTAGCGTAAAGTGTTAACCATGGGTAAATTAATGGGTATAGGTTTCTACTTGTGGAAGAATATTCTCTTCCATGGGAAACAGGTGGGGCGCAGGACGGGAAGGTTTGAGGAGCTGGATGAAACATTCAATGAATTCAGCCTCTCCCGAGGTTGAATTCATCAGGATCACAGAATCACAGAGCATTAGGGATTGGAAAGGACCTCGAAAGGTCACAGAATCACAGAAGTTAGGGATGGGAAGGGACCTCGAAAGATCATCCAGTCCAATCCCCCTGCCACAGCAGGATCATCTAGATCAAGTCACACAGGAACACGTCCAGGTAGGTTTTAAACATCTCCAGAGAAGGAGACTCCACAACCCCCCTGGGCAGCC
>JAOXOE010014538.1:0-23806 GCA_028565055.1 Phoeniculus purpureus
TTTATTTGGATTTAGGTTGGACTGTATGATCTTTAAGGTCTTTTCCAACCTTATCATTACTGTGGTACTGTGATACTGTGATATGGGTGTTTGTGTGAATGTTCCTATAATAGGATAAAACTCTTTGGCTCCCAAGGACATTCAGCATACAGAAGAAAGCTTGCCAAGTATACGCAAATGCAGTGAAAGGGTTGCCTTATTAAAAACTGAGGTGGGCTTTCAAAACATTGTATAAGAATTTCTTTTAGAGTTTTCAATAGGCTCTGCATGAGTCACTTGTGTAGAGTCAGGAATGAATCACATTCTTTGCTACCACGCATGCCTGTGATGTTTTGCCATGCTCTGCTGAGCTACGGCCAGCAAGAGTCTCTCCAGGCTGCTCCTCCCACCTGCTGTCAGAGCTGGTGCCATCTTACAGCATGTCAAATAAAAGCTCTTTCAAAATCCTGCCGGTGTAAAGGGTCCGATTGGCTTCCGAGCAAACCAAACACAGCCAGACTTAGCGCTTGCAGACAATTTCACTAACATCCCGGTCAATGAGGCTTTCATGAACTATGTGAGGCTTAAAGAAAATGGAAGGGATTTTTGTGGGGTTTCTTTGTTTGCTTTCTGAATGGCCATTGACCATTTCAAATCTGGGTTGTTTGGACAAGCTAAATAAAACTAATAAAACTGGTTTTCATTTAGGTTCTTCTCTGCGGTTGAATGTATAATCAAAAATAGAAGTAAATAAATGCAGAGAAGACAACTTTAAAAGCATAGTTGCACCCACCAGGTATCTCTTTAAAACAAAGTACAAAAGCTGCTGTCATGACAGGATCATCATCTCACCCTCAGAAATAAATTGCCGACTACAGCAGATAACACAGGGTGAATTCAACATAATTGGACTGGGAATTAACACATTGGCTTTTTTTGTTGTTAATGTAGGAATCAGTTTTTTCCTCTACAGAACTGCACATGTCATGACTGCTGTGAAGAAAGTGTTCACATTAAATTAAGAAAATCGAGAGGTTTTGTAGTATGTACTTTCTCCATTTTATTCCAGTCTTCAGTCTTGCTCTTGTGCAGGATAAATTGTGGGGACTATTTGCCATGGAGACTCACTAAATACTTCCAAGTCAGGACAATGCCTAAGTGTTTATGTGAACCCCCTTGCCCCATGTTTAGCAAGGTCCTAAAATCAAACGTATGTGTAGGAAAAGATTTAGCTGCTTCATCTGTGTCTTTGCAGTTTAAAAGGGAAATATCTAACAGAAATGATCTGTGTTTTTTGGGTGAGACCTCTGTCCTGTGATACAAGAAGGTCAAGTCCACCGAGCTAGTAATTTCTTGTGAACTGTGATGCCTGTACCTGCATGCTGTGTCTATAGCCAATATTTTTATTGAGGCTTATGGGGATAAACGCATTGGTACATATAAAGGAGGTTAATCAGTCCCCTTTTTTGAGCGGAGATGAAGACACCGTTTAATCCCCACTGAAATGCAATTCACTGCTCGCTCTGAGCTGAATATTCTCACCCAGTTTCACAAAGCCTTTAATCTGGTCAGTTTAACATGACATTGGCATAAACAGGACAGCTGTATCTGCTGTGGATGTAACCTTAGGAGTGTCTTTTTGACCTCACCTTGGCAAGACCTTTCTGCAATTACTTTCTGGGAATCACTGAAAGAGGAAAAATACTTAAAATGCTGTTGCTCTGAAAAAATTAAATGTTCTGCTAGGGGGTTGGGTTTTTCAAAAAAAAATACGGTTCTGTGTGAGAAACGAACATTTCCACTCTTGAATACCATAGCAAATTTGAAAATCACGTTCTTTCACTGAGTCATCAATACAAGCACAGTAATTTGTTTCAAGGCAGTACACGAATTACTGCTGACTTGTGTTGTAGTGATAGAGGTATACTTTCTGCTGCCTGCAGAGGAAGTAGTTAGGAAACAGCCCACTCCATGGAACTGGAATAAAGTCAGGGGAGAAAATATCTAAACCGTGTAAAGGTAATTTTTTTTACTCGAATTCTGGATAGAAAAGTACTTAGCAGACAGACTGCCACAGTTATAAGCCAAAGAGCTTTTATTTCTGTCTGCTAGCCAATGTGATGCTTTACTTTCCAGTAGAAGTTAATTTATATTAAAACATGGGGTTTTTTCCTAGACTTCTTCCTGGGAGGTGCAATTGGTAGATGTTCAAGTTTATTTCTCTGATTTATTACTTTAAAATTATTTTTTAATGAAAGTGAATGTCTCGCAGCTTCTCCCACAAGCTCTTGAAATTGACTGAAAAATCTTGGTTTTGGCAAGAGGTGCAGATTCTTTGACAGTAAACACCGGGTCTTAATAAATTAGTCGTATACCCACCTGACAGACCAAGGGCTGCAGGAGCCATCTAAAAGATTAATCCTTGAGAAGGGAAAGCTAGGATCACAAGGGGAAAGCAAAAGCCAAAAAAAAAAAGCCCAAGAAATATCTGATGGGTCTACAAGGAAAACACATCGCCCAAAGCTGAAAAATATGTTATTTTCAAATCTCTTAATGTTAGGATTTCACAGACTTCTCTGTGTGTTTGCGCTCAAAACTTTCTAAGGTTTCTACTTCATTAATAATTGATGATCTCCTGTCTTTCTTCTGTTTTATGGCAGAGCAGACTTCACCCTCTGTGCTGTGGTTGAGCTCTTTGTTAGCTGTAGCAGATGTCAGTAGGGGTTGTGTGGGATTGTGCAAATGTAGAAATTTGCATATATTCTTCTTCAGATACTGCTTTCCTTGGCACCCAGCCTTGTTTATTATAGAGAATATTTACGCTTTTAGGAAGACTGTGTTTGCTTTTTCAGCCACAGCTTTATGTGTCTCTTTTGCTATATTTGGTTCAAAAACCAGTTGTTTCTTCCTTTTTCAAAAATGTTGGTTGCAATTAGTTGTAGCAAAAGTAATCCCAGGGAATTTTGGCGCTCTTCATGTACTGAAAAACGACCTAAATATTTTTACTAACCTGCTCAGTGTGAACATGACATAATATTTGTGGTGGTCTGTGTTAAGCATATGTTAAGCATAGAAAGCAACAAGCGTGATTCTTGGAATACACATATATAGTTATTTATACTGATGGTAATATTGTTTATTAATATTGGGAATCACAGAATCATTCAGGTTGGAAAAGACCCTTGGGATCATTGAGTCTAATCATCAATCAAGGAATGGGGACACAACCACCACCCTGAACAGACCATTCCACTGCCTGACCACTCTTTCCATGAAGAATTTTTTTTCATAATGTCCAATCTAAACCTACCCTGTTGGAGCTTGAAGAACTTCCCTCTGGTTCTGTCACTAACTAACTGTGAGAAGAGACCAGCACCAACATCTCTACAATGTCCTTTCAGATACTTGTAGAGAACTATGAGGTCTCGCCTTAGCCTCCTCTTCCTCAAACTAAACAGCCTCAACTTTCTCAATCTCTCCTCAGAAGATTTATTCCCCAGGGAATTATATGGAAATTAATTAGTGGAAATACTATTTATTGCTTAGTGGTAATACTATTTCCTGCTTGTAACATCTCTGTAGTGTGACTTTCAAGTGTCATTGCAAAGATTCAAAGACTTCGTAATACCTTGTAAGAATCACTGAGCTCATCCATTTCAGTTCAGAGGGTTTAGGTGTCGGAATATAATCTAGGTTGTGTTTAAGTCATAAAAACATGTGCATGTTGTCTCTTTGTTGTTGTCTTCAGGGGCAGAACTGAAAAGTTAACCGGAGCTGAGTTGAAGAGGGGGTAAAAAGACCAAGCAGCTCAGGAAATCTGGGGGGTGATTAGCAGATTGTGAGAGGTTCTCCTACCCCTCTGCTCTGCCCTGGTGAGACCGCATCTGGAATATTGTGTCCAGTTCTGGGCTCCTCAGTTCAAGAACAACACAGAGCTACTGGAAAGACTACAGTGCAGAGCCACAAAGATGATTAAGGAAGTAGAACCTCATTTAGGAGGAAAAGCTGAGGGAGCTGGGTCTTTTTAGTTTGGAGAAACAGAGACTGAGGCATGACCTCATTAATGTTGATAAATATGTGAAGGATGGGTGCCAGGAGGATGGAGCCAGGCTCTTCTCAGTGTCATCTAATGATAGGACAAGGGGCAATGGGTGTAAGCTGGAACATAGGAAGCTCCACATCAATATGAGAAGGAACTTCTTCACAGTGAGGGTGACAGGGCACTGGAAGGGCCTGCCCAGGGGGGTTGTGGAGTCCTCTCTGAAGACATTTAAAACCCACCTGGTTATGTTCTTGTGCTACTTGGTCTAGATGATCCTGCTGAGGCAGGGAGATTGGACTAGATGATTTTTCGAGGTCCCTTCCAATCCCTAATGTTGTGTGATTCTGTGTATCGCCTGCCACAAGGGCATCCCTTTGGACCTTGATTTGTGTAGGTTGTGATTACTGCCTGAATGCAGGTAGACCCTGGGGGTATCAAAAGGAGATCCCTTTCTATAACCCTGTATTTATTACTGGGTTATAGAAAGCCATCGGTGTTGAAATGGTTTCCAATCTCAGACAGCTAGATCCTAGCTTTCTTAGTCTCATCAAAAAACAAGTTTACACCTTTCTTAGTGTTGGATGTTCTGGGCTGGCTTAGAGTACAAATGTAGGCATGTTTTTATTTTATACATGTGAAGAAAAATTATAAAATTATGTTATTATTCAGGGCTAATTTGAGTTTGGGGGCCAGTCACAGGCAGTCATTCATTTTCCTAAGGAATATTGTCTTTCTAAGGGAATATAATATTCCCTTAAGATAAGAATAAGGGGAGGTTCTTAATTCCAAAAATAAAGGACAGAACTTCAACCACCAAGTTCCGTGTCCTTCAGTATTCTTCATCATTTTCTTTTTTCAAACTGAGGAGAATAAGGATACGTTTAGGAAATAATTTGTCAGCATTGGTTTATCCTACTCTTGTGCACCCCCAGCCTACTCACTGCTGTGGTTTGGGTGAGAAGCAGAGTAGACCTTGACTCTATGTAAACTCTGCACTACACTCACTAAAACATCCCTCTGCTATCAACAGTTTTCAGCACAAATCCAAAAAACATAGCCCACAAGTAGTACTGTGAGGAAAATTGACTATCCCAGTCAAAACAGGCACAGTACCAAAGCACCAGTAAACCTTGTATTAATTATTTAACAGAAGAAAGCACAGAACATCTGTCAGTTTTTAAAACAGGAAAAATCTTAAGGCAATTCTCAATTCTGTTTCCATTTTTATAGAAAGATATGGAAAGCAGTCTAAGTGAAAAGTAGCTTTTTGGGTGTTTGCTATTAAATCTAAAATATTTTGGCATTCACATTTTTTTACTTTTATATCTGTTCATTATGTAAATTAAATAACTTTATAGATAGTTTTGAACCCCTTTATTAGAAATCCATACCACTTTTTAAATGGTCAAACTTTTAATTTAATGAAAAGTACCATTCCAGAGACAAATCAACTTTTAATTACTTCCGAATACTAAAGTTTTCATTCCGGATCAACTTTACTTCATATTTAGTTAAAACTGTGCTATATTAAATAAACTGATACTGCATCTGTAGATTCCAGTTTAAAAACTGTCTTTGAACGGTTTAGAGGTTCATTTAATTCAATTTCCTTGTTGATAATCTGTTATTTACATATTTTTGCTAAACTTGCATCATGAAAGCTCTAGATTGGGATATACAGTTAAAAAATGATAAAAGTTATTCAATTGTTCTTTTTATCTCAAAAATGTAAGTCCATTCTCATGATCCTTCTTGTCCTTACCCAGATCAGAAACCAAGCCTGAGCCAGAGAAGCCTAATGGCCGAGATACTGATCATCTATTTCAAAAGCACGCATTTTCATCTCTCAGGATGGGTTTTTTTGCCGTTTCTGACAGTACAAAGTGATTTGTGTGGCGGTTTTTTTTAAACTTTGGGGGAACTGGAAAATATGCTCCCATTTAACTCCAGGCTTGGTCAACAATTTTAGGAAAGTGTTAATCCCTTGAATCAGTCATGCCTTGTGCTTTCCACATGCTCCGCAGTAGGTGCAGAGAGCCGATAAGCATTACAGGGTGTTTTGTAAGCCAAGGAAATACATCTGTGTCAGATCAAAGGCAGAGCTGAGTCCCAGGACTGGATGTGCCCTGCCAGTTAGCCTAGTCTTATTTTGACCAGAGGTCTGTTTACGAAGCTCTATAATATGGGCTCCGGGGTGTCCTTTTGACTAATAACAGATAATCTTTCTTATGTCCTGGAGAATGAAAATTAATAGACCTTTACTTATATTCAAGCCAGTAAGTTACAAGATTATTGCCTTAGAAGTGCCAAGCCATTTCATCTAAAAGCAGAAAAGCCCACTTGATTTCTTCTGTAAACCTAGAAAAATACTTCTATAACTAAAAAAAAAGCCAAAATACCCCAGTTTTGCATATTTGTTGGTCAATAACAGTATTTCAGTGGAAACAAAAGCCTTTCCTACCATTTCAGAGGGCAACATGCAAAAAGAGAGAAAGAAAATAGCAGCTTACTGTTGTGTTCGGAGTCTGGTAGCACAATTTTGACATTTCTAGTCTACAGCTACAGCAGCAGAGCTGTACGAAACAGGTTATGCATAATAATCCTGGCTGACAGATGGGCAAAGTCATTCTTGAAAAGAATGGCTGAACGATGCTGTCTTGGCTGCATTTGCTGTGAAAGTAAGAGTGATGCACTCTGAGCTTTTAAATACAAGGAGGAACTTTCAGCCTAAACCCCACTTATCTTCTAGGCAGATTTAACTTTGCTTACATGCGGGTTTTCGTTAGTATTTCAACAGTTCAGTAGTTACATTATTAGTCACTTTGCAGTATCTCATGTTCAAGCTTGTCTTCAGTTTACCTGTTGATCTATAGCCCAGATACCCATAGATTATTGGGACATTTTTATGTGCTGCAGAAAATATTTGCAACATTATTAATCACCTGGGGAAAACCAACCAGTTGAATAATGAACTTCCATATTACCACCATTATTTTTCATTTTAAAAACAAAATGAGCTGCTCATGCATAGGCGAGTCCATTTACGATCCCAACATTTTTACAAAGATATTTATCAGTCCTCCAATAAAAGGAGTAGCATCATCTTCCTGGTTGAAAAAGAAGCAGAATTTGTGATAATTCATGTTCAGGAAAGGATTTTGCTTTCCCACTAATTGCATCCCATCCTTTGATTTCAGTTTAACACCCATAATGCACTGAAAACAGAAATTAAATTTAAGATACTTAGATTTCTTCCATCTGCAGCTGATTCTGCTTCAAAGTGATGATATAAAGTGTTGAGTTCCACACTCTTCACGTTGCTGGCTAACAAGTGTGATTCTGAAATTTAGACTTAAGAAGTCGACGTTTCCCCACTAACATTCCAAGCTTTCTCATATCTATGTTTGCCAGTATTTTATCCACACCAGCATCCTGCAAGAGTCTTTTAAAAGAAAACTAGGGAATCCACGCTGTGACAGAGCCCACAGCACGAGGATGCAGGAAATCTTGCTGATAAATTTGCTCATTGACTTGAGGTATGTTTAGTAAAGACAGGAGACAGAACTTTTTTGCTTTTCTTACGATCTAAAGAGAGTGGAAAATGAGGTTCTTCTCCCCCTCTACTCTGCCCTGGTGAGACCACATCTGGAATATTGTGTCCAGTTCTGGGCCCCTCAGTTCAAGAAGGACACAGAACTGCTGCAGAAAGTCCAGCGCAAATCCACAAAGAGGATGAAGGCAGAGGAACATCTCCCCGATGAGGAAAGACTAAGGGAGCTGGGTCTCTTTAGCTTGGAAAAAAGAAGACTGAGGGGTGACCTCATTAATGTTTATAAATATGTGAAGGCTGGATGTCCGAACGATGGAGCCAGGCTCTGCTCTTTGTCATTTAATGATTGGATAAGGGGCAGTGGGTGTGAGCTGGAACACAGGAGGTTCCACATCAGCATGAGAAGGGACTTCTTCATGGTGAGGGTGACAGAGCACTGGAACAGGCTGCCCCAGGAGGTTGTGGAGTCTCCTTCTCTGAAGATGTTTAAAATCCACCAGGATGTGTTCCTGTTCGACTGGATCTAGGTGATCTTGCTGTCCCTTCCAATTCCTAATGTTCTTTCATTCTGTGAAAATGCCCATCTAGCAGCTCAGTATTATCTGTTCCTTATTCATAGAGAAGAAATAAGCAGAAATGGAAATGGGGGATATTTTTAATTGTTGAGTTTTTCCCTTATAATTGTTGTTTTCTGTACTTTATTTTGCAAAAGTCGAAAGTTTTTGATCAAAAGTTATCACCATCATTATTGCAAGCTCACCAATAACTGCTTTAAATTGTATCTTCCAGAAATTACACTCCTGAAATCTACTTATTATCATGCAGTTTATGCTTTTGTTTTGTTGTCAAGGCATTATGTAAAGAAATTAATGCAAACAATGGGGGTTTTTCTCCCATTTCCATGTATATTTCTAACCATAACTAGGTGCTGGAATCAGTGAAATGTACTGCACAGTCACAGCTCACAGTGGTTTTCAGATGAAAACCTTGGCAGAAAAGTAGCAGAACACATCATCAGTGTGTTGTATAATATTTGGTTTTCTTCTCTCTTTTACTTTTTTTTTCTTAAATGGCTAAGTATGGTTTTGTCCTTGGCTTTCCCACAAGAATTCCACTTGATCTAACACAGAATGGTATTACAGATTTTATCAACTCTTGAATTGTAATGATGAAGCTCAAAAGCTTCTTCTAACCCCACCAGATGTCTAAGCCTACTTAATCATTGCTAATTTAATGGACTATTTTTAAATCTCATGGCATCATCAAGGACTGAAAAGCTTTGAACATTCTGTAGTCGATAGAGAGAATATTGCTGCTTTATTAATGGTTTCTTGACTGCTGATGACCAATGCAATCAGCCAGGTCATCTTTATGAAAATCCTCTAATCACACTGCAGTACACAGATGTGAAATTTTCAGTGTCAGGACAAAAGGTTGTAGATTTAATCATCGCTGATGTTATAATTTTTAAATGCTAAATTTTTGATTAATTCAGACTCTGTTCAGACTTGGACATTCCGGGTACTGTCATTTCCACTGACAATGAGAATACTATCTGGAGTTGCTGCCAGGCTGCCTATGGAGGGCATGGATATGTTTAAAGATCGTTTGGATGTGGTGCTTAGAGATCTGGTCTAGTGGTAGAGTGGGGTTGCTGGTTGGACTTGATCTCAGTGGTCTTTTCCAGCTTGAATGATTCTACGATTATGTGGGTAATGAAGGATTCACACAGTCTGTACTTCTAAAGAAGCTACTTCAGCATTTGCTCAAGGAATTAACTGTGCATGTTTCACTTCAGAAATTTCAGAATAATGTCCTAAGATGTATCTATGGCAGTCCATGCAGTATTCAGTTGACAAGCTTTAGATCTCACTTTCTTACATTTCAGTGGTACTGATGGAAGCATTTGGTACCTGATACTGCTTCTGACTTGTTTCTTATCTGCAGTTGCTTCAGTCACAAAGTGATTCAGACGGAATGTGCCCTTTAAGAAGAGACAACTAACTTAAGAATAAATAAGGAATTGTCAAATTTATTATCTTACCCTAAGGACTACAGATGTTAAAAATGCAACGCCATGATGCTAAAATAACATTGAAGGTCTGTGCCTAAACAAGCAAGGAGAACAAGCCTTGCATTTTTAATCAAAATGGATAGCGGTCCAATGTTATTTCATAGAATCATTAGGGATTGAAAGGGACCTCGAAATATCATCTAGTCCAATCCCCCTGCCATAGCAGGATCACCTAGACCAAGTCACACAGGAACACATCGATATTGTTTTCTAGAAGTTCTAAGCACCTACAACACAGGCTTCAAGATGAAGGTACCTTCCCCACCGTAAGTCACTATAGAATCACAGAATCAGTCAGGGCTGGAAGAGACCACAGGATCATCCAGTTTTCATGTGAAAACAAGACATCTCTACCTGGGTTCATGAGGAGGAGTTTAATTGTAAACATATACTATATAATACAGACCAAATCAAATGTAAACACTGTTACTTTATTTATAAAGAAGGAAAACCCTATACAGTGGAAAACAAGAAACTCTGAAATGTTTCTTCCAATCAAATTATTATATCTCCTTCTAGAGTATTTTCTTTCATTTCACAAATTATTTTCTGTGATTTTGGGGGATTTCATCAGTAAGCATTTACCCTCATATAATCTACTACATAATCACAAAATCACAGATCATTAGGGATTGGAAGGGACCTCAAAAGATCATCCAGTCCAATCACCCTGCCACAGCAGGATCACCTAGACCAAGTTGCATAGGAACATACCCAGGCAGTTTTTAAACATCTCCAGAGGAGGACACTCCACAATTGCCCTGGGCAGCCTGTTCCAGTGCTCTGTCACCCTCACTGGGAAGAAGTTCCTTCTCACATTGATATGGAACCTCATATGTTCTAGCTTACACCCATTGCCACTTGTCCTATCACTAGATGACATAGAGAAGAGCCTGGCTCCATCCTCCTGACACCCACCCTTCACATAATTATCAACATTAATGAGGTCACCTCTCAGTCTCCTCTTCTCCAAGCTCAAGAGACCCGGCACCCTCAGCCTTTCCTCATCAGGGAGGTGTTCTACTTCCTTTATCTTCTTCCCTGCTCTGCACTGGACTCCCTGTAGCAGTTCTGTGTCCCTCTTGAACTGATGGACCCAGAACTGGACACAATCTTCCTAATGCGGTCTCACCAGGGCAGAGTAGAGGGGGAGAAGAACCTCTCTTGATCTGCTATTCACCCCCATTCTGATCCACCCCAGGATGCCGTTGACCCTCTTGGCCACAAGGGCACATTACTGGTTCATGGTCATCCTGCTGGCCACAACAACCCCCAGGTCCCTTTCTCCTACACTGCTCTCCAACAGGTCTCCCCAGCCTATACTGGTACCTGGAGCTGGTCTTGCCCAGCTGCAAGACTCTACACTTGCCCTTGTTATAGTTCATCAATTTTCTCCCAGCCCAGCTCTCCAGCCTGTCCAGGTCTCACTGAATGGCAGCACAGTCTGCTGGGGTGTCAATGACACCACCCACCTTTGTGTAATCAGCAAACTTGCTGGCAATTCATCCTAATCCCTCATCCAAGTCATTAATGAAAAGATTGAATAGGACTGGTCCCAGTACCAGCCCTTGGGGGACTCCACTAGATACAGGCCTCCAACTACACTCTGTCTCATTGACTACTACTCTCTGGCTTCTATCCTGCAGCCAGTTCACCATCCACCTCACTACCTAATCATCTAGACCACACTGCCTCAATCTGGGTGTGAGGATGCTGTGGGAGACTGTGTCAAATGCCTTACTGAAGTCAAGATAGACCACATCCACCACTCTGCCATCATCTATCCACGTGGTTGTGTCCTCATAAAAGTCTATCAGGTTGGTCAACATGACTTCCTTTTGATGAAGCCATGCTGACTGTCTCTAATAACCCTCTTGTTGTTGATGTGCCTGGAGACAGTGTCTAGGATAAATTGTTCCATCGCCTTACCTGGGATGGAGGTGAGGCTGACCGGTCTATAGTTGCCTGGATCCTCCTTCTTACCCTTTTTGAAGAGTGGAGTGACATTTGCTATCCTCCAGTCCCCAGGCACCTCTCCTAGGTTATGATCCCCATGACTTAGCAAAGATGATGGAGAGTGGCCTAACAATGACTTTTGCTGTCTCCCTTAGCACTCGTGGGTGCATCCCATCCATGGGCTATGGATTTATGTCCATCCAGTTTGCTCAACTTATTCCTAACCCAGTCCTCATTAACCAAGACGAGCTTGTCTCTTGTCTCAACTTCCTCTGGGACCTCAACAGTCTAGGACTTGAGATCAGGGCAACCCCCAGAAGTATAGACAGAGGCAAAGATGGTGCTCAGTGTGTCTGCTTTCTCTGTATCCTATGTCCTCAGGGCACCTACCTCACTCAGCAGGGGGCCTACATTGCCTCTAGGTTTAGTTTGACCTGCAATGTATTTGAAGAAGCCGCTTTTGTTGCCCTTGACCTCCCTTGCAAGGTTTAATTCCTTGCAACTTTTATCTTCTTGAGGGTTATCTTCTTGTAGGCCAACACTGCAATGTGTGTTGCTGTTCCAAGAGAGACCACTCAGCTTCCACATGTGATCTCATGAAAGCTACTTGCTTTCTCTTCTGAGTTTATATGGTTTATCAATCTTGTGCAGTCCTGCCTCCTTAATATTCTCAGCAAATGCCTGGAACTTAATTTATTCCTGTCAAGTATGTTGAAGAGGAAAATGAGCGGGGTGGGAATGTTCAGAAACTTATGGTTGACATTTCATGGCACATCTAATCCACCTGCACTGAGCATCCTGGTAGCACTGAGATCCAAGTCAGTAGGTTGTGGTAGGTAATGCACCACCATGAGGACTGTCTTGAGTCCATAAACAGTGCAGCTGTGCCCAAGCACAGTGCATGAATACGAACTTGTATTGCGTGTTCATCCAAACTGGTTTATGGGAACTACTATGGGCAACTGTCTCATCCTTAAGTTGTTGCTCTTTGGGGAAGTTAATGTTGCCAAGTAGTGTCTGCATCTGCAACTGGAGTTCACATGCCACTTCATTCAACTTCATGGTTGAATGAAGACCAGGCACACCTGGATATTCAGGTACTGAAAGTGGAGTGTTATTAACTGTGGACTGCTCAGTGCAGGACCAGAGCACACATGTGGCCTTTTTCTCCTGATCAAAGTGGCCTAAATACAGTAAAAGTACTAGTTTCTTGACATTTATCTGCACACTGGCATGGAATTCATGCTGCACATCCATGCAGCAATTCATTAAAAACCTGTCATATTCAGGTGGACTTACGTTTGCTCTTTTCTTAGATTAATTCTCCTTCAAATCACACTGAATTGTCTTTAACATCTGAAGGAAGGTGGGAAAAGGGAGTAGCTATAGCCCAAGAGAGTTCTTTCAGACACAAGATGTTAAACTGCTTTTTGATCAGCTGCTTGTGGAAATGTAGATTAAACCGTAAACCATGGTTCTTCTTGTAACCGGCTAATGATCCTATCAGTCGCAGACTAATTGCCTCCACCTCGTTCTAAATTCTGCTGCATAGAAAAAGCCAAAGTCACATTCTGATCCTGTTAATCACATTCAGCTTTGAAGAATACATAGTGTTTGTGTGTTAATTCAGCTTCTCTCCTTGGCAATTTGTTTGATTGCCTGTTACTTGCAATCTGCCCTAACTGAAAAAATGTGTTCTGCGTCCTGTGGAGAAGTTATGACTTTTGTTTAAGCTATTTTAATGCAGATGTTTTGCCTAGGAATTGGTGTGGATTCTTCTCCTCCGTCTATCTGAAGTACTTGCAGTGTGAGGAATGAAAAGGATGCTGATTTTTTAGGAGATAACGCAACAGAGAAAAAACTATATTTCTTTACTGTTAGGAAAACAGCAATATTTATCATCTAAAGGCTTCTCGTCAGCCTTAAAATAAATAATCAAATAAGATACTAATAAGTAAATAAGGTATAAGTAATAAATAAGTAAATAAAATATAGAGTTTACTAAGAAGTAAATAAAGTATGAGAAGATGCTGGTACTATGTTCTTTTACTCTTTTCCCCCATCTCCAGCAACATGGACTGTCAGTATTGTCAAGACCTAGGGGAAACACAGACTGGCCCAGGTTGTAAGGGATCTTCTTCTCGAAGATGATCTTCTTCGAGATCATCTACTGAACCTCCCTTGCTATGGGCAGCGATGCTTCTCAATTACATTTGGTTGGTGTAGCGGTTTGAAACTAAGAGACTGCTTTGCTCCCGGGTTTTCAGAGAAAAGGAAACCAAAGCAGTCAGGTCTCGGTGAGATCTCGGATAAATTTGCCAGACAATGGATAGCTTAGGGAAACTGAAAGAGGAAAAGTTTATTAACTCTTAAACTATGTACAGGAAAGAAGAAAATATCAAGCAAGTTAGTGCATCAAAATTAGAAACTGTGTCCCAAATGCCCTCATGTATTCTGAGAAAAATACAATGGGAGATCACTATTGTATTGATTCTTGGGTCTTTTTCCACATCAGAGATCTGCAGGAAAAAGGAAGAGCATGTCAGTCATGTAGAGACGAGCTATTACCACCCTCTCTATTATCCATGAATCACCCCTGTCTGCGGTACAGCGGCACCCCACACTGTTTCCAGACTGGTGAATTCTTCAATTCTTCAGCGTAGCTTCTCCAGCTCAACGTTTCTGGGGAAGGGCCTGATTCCTCAGTGCCTGAACTGCATCCCTTGGTGCAGGAGACCTGCTTTCAAACAAATATCCCAGACTCTGTCTTTCATGCCCAAGATTTTAAGGATTCTCAAGTCCTTCTGCTTTCGTCAGCTAAGCACGGACAAATTATTCCCAATACTAAGCACCCCCAAGTCTTTCTCAGCAGCAGAAGTGACTAACAGTCCCTCTTCCTGCTGATCAGGGCTCCCTAAAATGGCGGCGGACGCAGGGCCCTGGTCACGTGCGGGGTCCAAGATGGAGGCCGACTGCATGGCTGCGTCAGCAGGGCCACCCCCTCCCACTCTCTCCACGTGGCTGAGAGGGTTTTCCAGGGTCCTCTCCTCTCCTCTCTCTCTCTCTCTCTCCTCCTGTCTCAGCTCCAGGAGGAAGAAAAGAGGAGTTCCTAAGCTCACTGCGAGGCTGAAAGGGCTGCTCCTTGGAGGGGGTGGTGGTGGTTCTGCACCACAGTCTTCAGTCTTGCTTCTCCGGTCCGTGGTATCTGGTCGGGACCGGGGCTTGCGCTGAACCGCAGCTGTCTTGCTGCACCGGGGTGGTCCCTGCTGGTCCCTTCCGCTCTCTGCCGGCTCCTGCCGCTCTCTGCTGGGTCCTGCCACTTCCCTGCCGGCTGCAGGAGCGGAGCGGACCCGACCCGGTGAGCCCCCTCCATACTGGGGCAGGGGGCCGCTGGAAGCCGTCTTCTCCCCCCACCACCGCCCCAGGAAGAAGGGGGGAGAGGCCAGCATGGGGCGGCGGCCCCTGTGCTTGGCTGAAAGCCCTCCGCAAAAAGAGTGCATGACCTCGATCCCTGTCGCCTTAAGGGCAGGTCTTTGGGACGGGTCACTTCCCCTGAGACAGTTCACTTCCCCCAGGACAGGAGACTGGGCTGGGCTGGGAGCTCTTAAAGCAACAGAAATGTCTTCTTTTCTTCATGAAAGCACAAACCTGTAAATCTGAAAATTCTGGTAATTTTCAAACTACAATAGTACATTAGGAAATGTATTGTACCATAGGTGACTCTGATAGGGGCTCAGCAATAGAAGTCTGAATCATCATGTCAAATCATCATTATGATGGCGTATGTAATAATTATGGACTTTTAAGTGCTTTGTGTTGCTCAAATGTATAAAGAGCACAACCTAAACTGGAATAGAACCTGTAAGGTTCCTATTAACCCTTACAATTAGTTTCCTAGTCTCTATTATTGCTTAGAATATACTCTTTATATGTGTAAGTATACATGCTGTAATGGACTGAGCAGAAGATAATTCCTTTGCTTACAATTTTGCACCTGGTTTGTAGAAAGCAGCTGCACAGTTTTAATTCTAGTGTTGGAAAAACAGCTAAATTTGAGGTTTGGATCTTGTTCTGCAAGCCCTTGTGGGCACATGGACAGCAGTGTGCTAGGCAATGTAGGAGGTGCGTAACTATTCTCTGCTTAAGTTACCTTTTGCATATGTCCTCCTATCTTTCCTCCTTTGCTTCCTCTTATCTTATTTATACGGTATTGCTTTATTTTTTCCTCAACTGATTTATAATCTTGTTTGGATTTTAATTGCGACTGGAGTGATTGTAACAAATTCCCAGTGCCAAGTCTCCCAGACCAGACTTTTACATATGCAAATACATGGGTGTGTAGGACTCTGTAGGAAAATAATTCTGTGTGGGAATAAATTGTAAAGGTCAAAATTAAGTTTCGGTAAAGTATCATTTTACCTGAGGGGTTACCTCATTAATGTTCATATATATGTGAAGGGTGGGTCTCAGGAGGATGGAGCCAGGCTCTGCTCAATATCATCCAATGACAGGACAAGAAGCAATGGGTGTGTGATGGAATGTAGGACATTCCACATAAATATTAGAAGGAACTTCTTCACGGTGAGAGTGACAGAGCACTGGAACTGCCTGGGGGTTTGTGGAGTCTTCTTCTCTGGAGACGTTTAAAACCCACCTGAATATGTTCCTGTGCAACTTGATCTGAGGGATCCTTTTGTGGCAGGGGGTTTGGACTGGATGATCTTTCGAGGTTCCTTCTAATCCCTAATGTTATGTGATTCTGTGATTTTCTTTGCACTTCATTTCAAACAAAATATGTACTAGTTGTAGTCTAGGGGACAGAAACGAAAGTGACTGACATATTGGAAAACATGACCTAAAATTCATCATCATCTATAGAAAGATATACATGAATTGTGGCTGGTTAGCCTAAAGATGAGAAAATGTCAGTGAATGTGATAATAGTTTTCACGCACCTTCAAGGGTGTTGGAAAAAGGACGGAAAAGATCTATCTGCAGCAGCAGCAACAGATGCAAAATACTACAAGAAATTAAACAAAGGGAAAAAATTCCAGTAATACGAACACTGAAGCACTGCGGTGAAGGAAAGTCATAGAGTAGCTGGTGTTGGAGGTCCTTAAGAGATATTTAGGTGCCATAAAGAAATGACATGGCTATGCCTTATCTCGTTATGGTCTGGAATCCATGAGAGAAACTCAACTTTTTGCATGGTACTGTGTGATGAGGGTTTATTTCTTAATGAAAATTTTTGTTTTATTAGGCAATGATTTGACATCTGTGTTAGTGCTAGTGGATGGAAAATATGACTGTGACCTCATAATAAGATTTGAACAGTTCAGGCTTTCATCCTCACTTTTTCTCTTTTTCCACCTATATTAGCAGATACACACATTTCTGTGCCTTTTACTTGTTTGTTCTTACAGTTTTATGTTCCACCAGGCTCTGCTCTCCCTAATGGCACAGCTATTTCACTGTGAAGTGGGACAGCCCACTGTTTTAGACAACAAAGAGTATTGTTCCTCTTATTGCCAGAGTTTATTAATCTCTGTGCCACAGTGGGAATTATCGATAGAAATGTCAACAAACCTGTAGTCTGCTCAGCTCCTCAGAGGTAGAATTCCTTTGTTGCAAATGTCTTTATTCCTCTCATTTGTGTGTTGGAGATGGTGACGCCTTTCTGTCTGCATCTGACCATGTGCTGATCAAGATGGAGGAACTCTGGAGGGGTTTGCATTGGTCATCTGGGAGTTGTTCATACTGTCCATTGACTGAACTCTGTGACAAGTTTTGTGTGATTTCTGGCAGAAAACCTAGTTACGAGATCAAAATGGGATGAGCTCCATATAGCTTTGTTTTCCTTTAACAATACTTCTTGATAAGTCTGCTCAAACCCCTTATAAGCCTCATCTTTATCTTATTTCCTCTAATCATGCCCTTAGTAATGGAATAAGGACAATGACAGTGAATTAAGAATAATTAGATGTTCTAGGAACAAAATGTTTGTTACTATGAACAAAATGCTTGTCTCTAGTTTATCTCCACCATGAGGGCCCAGTATGCAATGATGCATCTCTCAAAAATTCAAACTGTCTATGGTTTGAAGTTGTGTTATTAATCATTTTGTTTAACTAGAATCTGCTATGATTTGTCCCTTTTGATATATAATGAGATCAGCATTTATTATTCATCACTCAGTTTTCTTTTGTCTTAGTTTAAATTTAGTCTGTTTTGCTGCATGTTTTGGTTTTTGTTTTGATATGTTTTCTGTTCTTACTTTTTTCCACTTTTCCCTCAACATTTGATTTTACTTTCCCAATATGGAAGTAATAAATACATGTGTACATGTCTCACACAGAGTGCTAGTTTGACCCTCTCCTATTTGCTTAGCTAATGAGACTAGAAGATATGAATCAACTTACTAGCTCAGAGGTCATAAGCAAGCCCAGGCAGCAAATATGAAAAGCTGTCTTTTGTCTGTGAAGACTAGGGAGGGGTTACAAGAAAGATAGTAAATGCAGAAGAAATGAAAGGAAAAGGGATGGAAATATCTTGGACAAGGTATAGAAAAATAAATGTCAAATGCTGAGTGCTTTGAAATGTCATGAAAAGGTGAAGTCTCCCCCAGACTGCATCTGTTTTTCATTCTGCAGCCCATAGTCATGATCTCAGTCCAAAGATGAAAGATTTTTCTATGTCTTGCTAGTCATGAATATAATCCTCCTAGCCCTTCATACCGTCATAACGTGTCTGTGCAAGCTCCTTATTCTAAGTATGTAGGCAAAGGACAAGCTTGTCTGTAAGGCTGCTTTTCATATCAGCGTCCTTTACATGCCCAACAAGCACTTGGTCAGGATAAGTGGGCAGTACATGCCTGGCCATCTGATTCATTCAGGCTTTGAATGAATTCTTACTTATTGTTGAATTCTTGTTCACATATCACAACACAGATTCCTGTTTTTCATGCTGAAAAGCAGAAAGCAAAATGGCCAACTTCAGTTTGTCTTTACTTTGGGTGAAATTTATTCAGGTCATTAATCTCATATCTACTCAGATGTAAATTTTAATGAAATATGTAAAAATTCATTATCTTTGCCATCTTTATTTTTTTCTGTATATGCTCTACAATTAATAAGTAGATTTAGAATTACTTGGAATGAGGACAAACAGACAAGATGAGCAAACAGAAATTATAGTCTCTTAGAAAATCAAGCTAAGTAAGAATTTGCTGAATAAGCCCTTTTGTATATGCATTTATCTGGTTTTATGTGAGTCAGTGCTCTGAAGTATGTTTTCAGGTTTTAAGCTAAGGCCTTTAAATTCTTCTTACCGAGTCTAGCCGGTTGTCTGCATTACCTAACCAGACTTCCATAGTGTTGGAAAGCTATAGCTAAGCTACATGAATGCCATTGAGATCAAGAAGAAAGTAAGTTTTGCATGGTTAATGCATACCAGTGACTGTGTAAGAACCAAACAAAAAACACTATGTTAAAAAAGAGTGTTGAGGTTACAAAGTCAAATGCCACAACATTAGGAAATGCTACATTGATAGCTCTGTGCAAGTTTAATTTGGCTCCCTTGTGTGCATGCATTATGGTACAGTCTTTAATTACCTGATCGCATACTGGTTTCTCCATGGGGTTTCTACCTCATTTGGTGCACTGGATGAATGTGTCCCACTAAATGAGTAGATATTCAGTGTTTCCTTTTATTCTCATTATTCAATGTGTAACACCATGACTTATTTACTGATCCTCTAATTCTCTTTGTAAAGTCAGTATTTTTTTTTAATTTCCTCATGGCCTTTTCAGTGCTGTGCATAATTAAAATACCCATGTTCTTCTTGTATGTTTGTGTCTTAATCTTCCCAAGCCAGCTGTAAGATGACATGAATTTGATACAGTCTCTTAGGGAAAACAGAGGTTGCTAGTTCTACTAGTATTCACTAATTTTTATTATCTGCTTTAAGATGTAAAATCTGTATGTCACTTTAAACTATTCAGTCAATGGGATCTGTTCTATATCTTATATAATCCTCAAAATCCTATTAGGTATGAGACGTCATACCAAGGAAATAAATTAGCATGCCAATTTTAACAAAGGTTTTAATCACCTGTAGTAACATAAGTACTGAAACCAATGGAAGTTATGTACCACAGTGTGTACTGGTCTGAGAATTTACCCTTGTCCTCTTGTCCTCTTATTTTTTAAATTACTGGGCTCAATAGTTGTACATGCTAGCACTCAGGTGTGATTTTGTGGGTGCATCAACAGTGTCAGTGGAATGTCTCCTCTCATCAGTGATTCTTAAAGAGGAGTTGAAGGGCAGAACTTGTTCTCTGGCCATCATTTGCATCCTTACAAGTCCCCACCTCTGACAACGAGCTCTGGCATGATCTTAATATACTTGTTCCCCTTAAAAGCATATATTTCCTTAGTCTTCCTGAGATCCCAGTGCTCTAGCTGAACATTATCGAGGCATTAGCTTGATTATTTTTATAATGCAAATAATACATTGTGTATGGATAGTGTCATAAGTATCATTCATCTCATATGAGCTAGTATACACTCCCTTTACTTTATAAATGCCTGTGGGAAATATTACTTTAGTGGATAGATACAGAAAAAGAACAATTTACAACATAGTTAAACCAAAACATATAAACCTTTTTTCACTTTTAGACAGTGGTCATCCAGTGCAATGCACCTTATTTTATTTCAGTTCTGTAGTGAACTACACATGTGTACAGGTGTTGGCTTCTTCTCCCTAGTGACTAGTGATAGGACAAGAGGAAATGGGATCAAGTTGCACGAGGATAGATACATAGATTCATCATGGCTGGAAAGCACCTCGAAAATCGTCAACATCCCAGCATCTCCCTAACCACTAGACCATAGCCTTGAGTGCTATATTGACTTGTTTTTTAAGCATCTCCAGGGATGGTAACTCCCACACCTGTCTGGGCAGCCTGTTCCCATGCCCAACCACTCTCTCAGTAAAGAACTTCTTCCAATGATCCGATCTAAACTTCCCCTGACACAACTTGAGGTCATTTCCCCTCGTCCTATCATTAGTAATTTGTGAGAAGAGACCAGCACCAGCCTCATTACAACCTCCTTTTAGGTAGTTGTAGAGAGAAATAAGGCCTCCTCTCAGCCTCCTTTTCTCTAGACTAAATAACCCCAGTTCCCTCAGCCATTCCTCATAGGGCCTGTTTTCCAGGCCTTTCACCAGCCTTGTTGCCCTTCTCTGGACCTGCTCCAGCACATCAATGTCCTTATTATAGTGTGGCACCCAAAACTGGACCTAGTACTCAAGGTACAGTCTCACAAGTGCAGAATAAAGGAGCACCATCACCTCTCTACTCCTGCTGGAGTTGACCTTCTTGGTCACCTGGGCACACTGCTGGCTTCTGTTTTGGCAGATGTCAACCAAAACCCCTAGGTCCTTTTCCACCAGGCAGCTCTCCAGCCACTCTTCCTTGAGCCTGTGGTGCTGCTGGTGGTTGTTGTGGCTGAAGTACCTGGCCCGGCACTTGGTTTTGTTAAACCTCATCCAATTTGCTCCAGTTCATTGCTCCACATTGGATATTAGGAAAAACTTCTTCACAGAAAAAGTGGTGAGGGCTTGGAATAGTCTGCCCATGCAGGTGGTGGAGGCACCATCCTTGCTCGGTGTTCAAAATCCAGGTAGACACGGTGTTTCAGGAGATGGTTTAGCTGTTAGGGGTTATAGGGCAGATGGTTTGACTTGATCTTGAAGGTCTTTTCCAACCTTAATGACTCTATAATTCTGTAATTTAAAATTTCAAAGAGTAACAAAATACAGGAACTTCAGTCATTCCAGCTGTATGCAAAAATAGAAATCTACAAGTATTTTCTGTAGCAAAATCTCAGCTTTGGAAGTATTCAGTGCAGTCTTCTCATGAACAAGTTGATCTAATACACCACTTCATTTAAAGTATGTCTATCACTGTCTCCATTTTTTGTCTAAGTGTGACATTGACTTATTTTTTTACATCCCACAATAGCTGATTAACCTTCAGTGGTGAATGGGGATATGCAGGAGAAGCCACCTGTGTGATTTCCCAAGCTGCTCTGAGTTTACTTTTCTGCAGGATTGGGTTTTGTGCTCTGTGCATTTTGGGTAGCTGCCGTACAGGAACACTTTTTCTTCTTTTTCTCTCCTATTTTCTAAAATATCTTAGAATGGAGGAGAATCCACGGCACAGTTTCCCTTCTTGCAAGCAATGGTCGTGACAAACTCCTTATCTGAAACCTTTATTTGAGAAATCAGATCTGTGATGCTTGCATTCATGAGTGGTTTTAACCCAGAATCCTGTGAAATCACTCAGACTCGGTCTATATGTAGAGTTTTAAACCTTGATGAGTCCTTGATGTGGAGCTGCACTGGAGGGTACACCACCAAGTCTGTGCGTAACACACTGAACGTAAATTCATCGCCTGTTCCTTACCTGCAGAATGAAATAATACATGAGTTAAGCAAGGGAAATATTTCCTTTGTGACAAGTATTTCAGATATTTTTTAATTATTTCTAAAGCAAATAAAAGTTGAAAAAGGGTTTTTAACATTTCTGTGCTCTGTAGATAGAGAAAATTTTCAAACCTGAAAAGACCAGATTTCTTTTGACTAGTTGTGAAATAGTTTTTTAGGTTTTTTCTCTTTATTTTTTTTTCCTAAAAAATATTTTTCAACAAGATAAAGTAAAAGTGAGAATTTTGGAGAATTTTGGATATAATTTTCTCAGCAATTTAGTAGCACTCTTAATTTTTAATAGGTCTGAATTTCCCTGGAAAATGTTACCTGAAAATTTCTGGCCATCTCTCAAATGCGGTCCTGTCTTGCAGAGATCGTTGAATGATTTATTTAACATTTCTGCACCTTTGTGGAGATGCAGAGCATTGTAAAGTTGTTAAGTACTGGTGAAGTGAAGAGTGACTATGATGCTGTAGGAGCAGAGAGATAGAAGTGAACATTTCAGTATTGCCTTCAGTTCAGTGTTTATATAGTAACCCATCAGTGAGTGAATTTTCGTTGTGGGGAATAAAGGTGAGAAAAGATTCTGCCAAGGCATTCTAGCTGCTATAAATTATTGGCTGCATCAGCAAGACTAGATTCTTTGTCAGGCAATAAACAAGAACCCTTATAAAAGATAAATGACTCACCTGGAGAGAACTGCAGGGATGTTAAGCCTGAAGGATCAACTTTGAAATTAGCTCCTATGCATTTGTGAAATAATCAGAATCGCTATGTAATCTCACTGCCAGGACCATTGCAAGGCAAGAAAGGGAAGGCTGAATTTAACCTTAATCTGTATTTGAGCTACAACCTGGGCTATATAAAACAGATGACAGAAAAAAGCCAAAGTCCCGGTGGTATTCTCTGGCTCCATTTCACTTAGAAACAGCAAGATTTGGACAGTAAGAGCAGTGAATGACATGGACATCCTTGAGATTCGTAGTGCATAAGTTTATAAAGCAGAGACATTGTGGCATAATGCTGCAACATATTTAGACTATGGCAAAAAATCTGGGTTCAGCCTTAGACTGTGTAATACAATATATTAAGTAGAAATACCCTTTTTTCCCCTCCCAACAGTTTCCCAAATCTTGAAAAGACATGATATTTTAGAACCTGTAGAACATTTTTCAGGTTAAGTTTTGCATTCTGCAGAAAACATACTCATCTGAAATAATCTCAGTAGGATGAGATCAACAGCACAACATTAATGCCAGTTTCAATAACCTAATAATGTCTGTGGGTATGTTGTACCCCTGTATCTCTGCATGTCTCATCTGGTTCCAGATCTCATAATCTGGAATCAGTTTCCCATCTAATACTCATTATTAAGAATGATTCTCATGATGATTCCAAGCATCTCCTGGGAGGAATTCAGATTACCTTCAACAAGGGATGAAAACCCCAGGAGATGATCTGACATCAAAGCTGCTAAATATTGGCTGCTAACTGACAAGAATTTTTCATGGAATTTATTTTTACTTTTAAAGATGAAAAACAGGAGGAAAGCTGTATTGCCATGTTCAGTTGGAGAAGGCAACCAGTACTCTGTTTTGACATCGTGTGACTGTCACTGTTAAAGTTTGCGTTAAAAAAAACAAAAGGAAAAAGAACAAAACCTTTTCTTATCATCACGGTCCTTAGGCAAACCTACAAGCATGATCTCTA
>JAOXOE010014599.1:0-23793 GCA_028565055.1 Phoeniculus purpureus
TAATGACTGGATCTAGGGGATCCTGCTGTGGCAGGGGGATTGGACTGGGTGATCTTTTGAGGTCCCTTCCAGTCCCTCATGATTCTGTGATTCATGAAGCATTATAACAGCTTCCTGTAAAGGACATCTGGCCTCACTGTCAGATTTACAACCAATGCAGCTGAGAGACTCAAAGAAGCTGGTTCTTGGGGTTTGGATTAAAAACTGAATCCCCTCTTCTTTCCTGTAGTTGTCCCTGGGATGGACACAGCTGGTTTTGGTATTCGAAGGAAAGATCAGGAACACCAGTAATTCTAGTTCACTACTCTAATGCTTTCGTTTGTTTGGTCTGTGTCCTTGTCGTCACTGATCCCGCTCAGGACTGCAAGCAAAGGCGGCTGTTTCATGGGTTCTCGGTGCTTGTGTGACACATCTTACTTTCCCAGTTTGCAGTGGACCATCAGTAGTGGGAGAAGGACAAGGGAATGAGTAGCTTGCGCAGTAGGTTGTCCCTTCACAGAGGGAAACCACATCAGTGTAAGCATCAGCATCTTTGCGCTTGGCCTACACTGTGTGTTGGGCTGTTTAACATCGTAGCTCAGGAATGGAAGAGGTCAAGTTCAAGCAAGTTCAGCAACATCAGTGCAGACCTCTAGCTGGCCGAGACAGACAGTTTTGGGGACCTACCGATTTATCTGAAGGAATGGAGGTCTTAAACACAGCTGAGGGGTCTTAGCTCTCCTGAGTCCTAAGAAATGTCCTACATCAACATCCTGTTCTACTGAAGTGGTTGTTTCCACCTGTTTGAGGGTATGGAATTGATCTCTTGTAGAGCCCCCAGCCCCTCATTAATGGAAGAGGTCTGTGAACAGCCCAGTAAAACACCGACGGGCCGTGATCTCCAGTTCCTGTTGTGAACAGCGGTCACAGCACAGGTTAAAAGAACAACCTGCATTTTCTCCGGGTGTTTCTCCGGCCCGAGTTGAGCAACTCCTGCGGTGAAAGGATCCCTCTCTTGGCAGAGGCAGCAAATGTCTTTTCTCAGAGGCTTCAGGGCTTCAGAGGATTTCCCAAACAGGTTCCCTTTACTGGGAGGACCGACTGCTGCCTTTCTGGGGCTGGTTGCTCACATTCTTTGAGACACGGGCATGGATTTTCAGTGTCGATCGGAGAAGGAGCTTTTTCTGAGCAGCACGTGCACAGCGATTAGCTGAGCTGGCCTTAGCTCGCCGCGTTCAGATAGATGTGTCAGGGGTCGTCAGAGCTGGGTGCGTGTCCTGCGCTGGGGTGCTCAAGGCTGCCCTGACGCTGCTGTAAGCGAATGGTCAGTGAGGACCTATGCTGCTGGTGGTGGCAGGGCTGTGTTCGGTGGCTCCTGCTGGGGGAGCTGACAGCCGGTCTCCTTCCAAGCCCCCACTCGATTGACTGGGGACTTCTTACCACAAAGACAGCTCCAGCAAACCGCAGCACCTGAGCTGCCGGCTGGTACTGTCTTCAAGCTGAGAATGCCTGCTCTCCAAAGACCCCTGCGTGAGCCTCAGCCCCCTCCACCTACCCCCCCAGCTTCTGCCAGACATTATCCTAATCCTCAGTCTTTCTCCCCATCCTGCATTAATCCTATAAACCCCGAGGAAATCTGTCTCCGTGTGTCAGTGTTTGGTGAGGAAGGTCGAGGGTGGCGGCTCTGTGTGCACAGTCTGCAAGACAGGCTGTGGGCAAAACTGACCGCAGCTTGAGTGCCCGGCTTTAATCTTCCCTAACCTAGGAAGTTCTGAGGCAGCTCTCAGAGCAGGTTCAAGCACTTACAGGATATTCCTTATGCCCTGGTCCCATCAGCTGTGATGTGTGTCGTGCTGGTGGTGCAGAGCTGTCTTTGAGTGAGTGAAGTGTAAGCACTCGCTTTGCAAACAACACGACTGCTACAAGAACAGAGGTGCAGGACAGGCTTCAAAAGGTCACGGGCACGGCTGAAGCAGTCAGGATTCGGGCTGCACAGAGTTTGCAAAGAGGAATGTGAATCAGCAAAACACCTGGACTCTTGATTCTTCTTGTAGAAAACTGGTTTAAAGTCCTTAACCCTTCCTTGGAATTCCTGCTTCACTTGTGACTTTCTGGTTTCTGCAGGTAAAAGCTGTTTGTAGCAGCCCTGTCAGAAACATTTACTGCAGGAGGAAAGTGAGGTAGGGACTGTCCCAAGTCCTCCCGTACTGAATCACTACTCGTGGATGGATGTCCTGTTCCCCCCGCTCCCCACTGCACTGCTGTCTGCGTCCTGCCAGTCAGACCTGTATCGATGAGACCTTGCAGTCTGTTATCCTGGAGCAAGCTCTTGGTTTTGTGTTTTATCCAGTTTCATTTGCGTGACCTTTTGAGTGGTTGGCTGACCGACTTCTGCCTGGTCTGCAGGAACGGTCCTAGGGAATGACAGCAGTGGCTAAGCTCTGATTTACTGCTGCGTCTATTATCTAGACACCCTCAGCTGCAGACGTGAGCAGGATAAGAATTATCTCAATAGTTTGGTTCCTACAGCTTTGGTTATTCGATTGCTTTCTCATTTAATCACTCTAAACGATCAGATCCTCCTGAGTAACGAAAAGGTTCACAACAAGTGATGAACAAGGTGCCGTCTCTTTCCCTGTGTTGCTCAGGTGGTTGTGGGGTGATGACTACACAGCTGGAGACCTGTCAGGCATCCTCATTTATACAATCATAGAATCCTTAGGGGTTGGAAGAGACCTTGACAGACCATCCAGTCCCATCCCCCTGCCACAGCAGGATCCCCTAGATCCAGTCATGAGGGATTGGAAGGGACCTCGAAAGAGCATCCAGTCCAATCCCCCTGCCAGAGCAGGATCCCCTAGATCCAGTCACAGAATCACACTGAATCACAGAACATTAGGGATTGGAAGAGACCTCAAAAGATCATCCAGTCCAATCCCCCTGCCACAGCAGGATCCCCTAAATCCAGTCATTAGGGGTTGGAAGGGACCTCGAGAGATCATCCAGTCCAATCCCCCTGCCAGAGCAGGGTCACCCAGACCAAGTCGCACAGGAACACATCCATATTGTTTTCGAGAAGTTCTAAGCACTCTGGAGGCTACACGAGTCTGCTGCCTGGGTGGCCTCAGCGCTTCGCAAGTCTGCAGAGGGTCTCTGCTGGCATCTGCCTCCAGTCGGCTTCCCTGCGACGCAATCAGCTTTGCCAAGTCGGCCGGGCTGCCGTGTTTTCCCCTGGAACAGCTGCGAATCAATAGCAAAGCATCAAGCGGCAGTAGGTGGAGGTCTTGGTTTTGCTCTGGGCTCGTGCACGTTTCTCACCCCTCGGCAGCGTGAGGGACCAGACTTCGTGTCTGCAGTACCTCGTGTGTCTCCTTACGGAGGGAGGTTGCTGCGCCTCACCGGCCTCTGTAACCTCATCTTTTAACAAACCCTTCTGGCTGGCGCAGACCCAGCGTCAGGATGATGTGCTGTAGTCACCATCAGCCAGTCTGATCTGCCCTTGTGCTGGTAGTGCTGCCGTTGCTCAGAAGTAGCTGCACTTGCTAAAAGCAGCTTGCTCCCGTCGTTTGCCAAGGGGAGGTCCTGCCACGTGGCTTTAGCGCCTCTCAGAAACGTCTCCGTGTGGCTCGGTTGACTTCTCAGTTCTTTGCACACTGGGACTGAGTACAGCAGGCTGGCTCTCTTCACAGAGGGCTGCAGTCCACGTCTCATCTCGGTGCCCTTTCAGAGTCAGAACCAGCCTGCTTCTGTGCACTAGCAGCTGACAGCGCTGGGTTTGATGGTGACGACTGGCGTCCTGAACACACAAGCAGTGGGGCGAATGGACGACTCTGATGAGCAGGCACGGGAGGCTGACGAAAGCCTCATGCAGCAGTGGGAGATTTCTCTGGGCGGTAGTTCTGATGGTAGGTGAGATGGGCTGAAAATTAGCCCTGGACAGACTTAACTAAGACCAGGAGGAGTAAAGACTAGAAACACTTACAGGAAGGGAGCTCGCTATTTGTTGGGGTTTAGTTTGGTTTCCTTTTACTTTTGGTGCTGTTCCCTGATCGAGTCTAACTTACAGACGTCCCTTGGCACCGCTGCTGGAAATGTCCCAGTAGATTGTGCTGGAACCACTGGAAGAGCTCTTCTTGCAAAGCTAACCTACACAAAATCAGGAAGGGATCGTGAGGGTCAGAGATCACAGAGGAACACTGTGAAAACACTTACTGACACGTAAGACGCAGCAATGTCAATGGTCTGTGGCTTGGGGGTGTATCTGGCCATCAGCGCTGACCATCAGCTCAGCTCCCCCTCTGGGAGTGAGGCAGGGGGCTGCTCAGCTGCTGCCTTGCTCTGACAAATCAGCTGAGCTGCAGGACGGTCACAGGCCAGGGGCTGCTGTGACACCAGTAAGGGAGCAAGCCCCTACCAGCGGCTGTTGACAGCAGTAAGAGCCCGGGGAAGGTAAACCTCAGCACTCCCTGTATTGTCTAGAGCAGAGGAAGCACAGAACGTGGCCTTGCTCCGGAGGTGAGCCTGCCAGGGCTTGCAGGTCCCGGCTCTCTGTGGTGGGTAGGTAGACGCTGTGCGTGTTTGCTCAGATCCTGGCAGAGTCTGCGCTGCCTGTGGAGAGGGCTGCGCTGTGTTCTGGCAGGCAAATAGGGGATGACACAGCAGCTTCAGCGAGGAAACAACACAATTACGCAGTTACCGGAGTCTCCGAGAGCAGAGAGACGCTGCTTGAGCTGGGATTTGAGTGTCGCAGAGAACCCTCCCTCTTGCGAAGCCCAGGCAGAAGGGCAGCTCTCCCCGAGGGTGCCGGGAGTACAAACCTTTGCATGGTTTGTACTGGACGAAGCAAAGTGCCCAGGGCCAGTCCCTCGGTGCCTGCGTTCTGCGGCGCCGAGAGCCACTGCGAGCCCTGCAAGAGCTCTGTGTGATTGAGTGTGATCCTTCCAGGCTGCAGCACGGGGAAATTCAACGTGTCTATGGCTCAGCTGTAGGCGACCGAATCTGTTCAGGTCTAGCCCGGGCCACCCAAACCCGATGCATAAACCTGACAGTGTTACTTCATATTTCTGTCAGCAACGTGCAGAACGAGCCGGTGACCCCTTTGTGAGCACTACTGGGCACTCTTGACCTACATGAGCTTCCAAAGAGCTTTACTCCCCTCCGTTACTGCACCAAGGGACCGACGGCACGGGAGGGAAGCGTCTTCAGTTGCTCGTAGGAATCATGTCTCTTAGAGCAGGTTCTGGCTAGGCAAAGGGATTTCCTTGCAGCACTCATACTACTTATATCACTGGTGTGCTGCACGGCTGGGCTGAAGGAGGGGCCAGCTGTCGGGCTTAACATCTCGTCTGCACTGAGGGACTTGGCCCAAACTAACTGAAAGGCTACCAGTCATTTTGAGTGGCACACGTGAGGTAGCTTTTGGCTCCTCGTAGGCTCCCGGGGCTCGCGTTCTGTGCCAGTGGCTTTCTAAATACGTACCGTTTCTATCCCCTCGCACTGGCTTTGCGAGGGAGAGTGAGTGTCATCGTCTGCTGGTTTGAGAGGTACTGCAGAGCTGTGCCAGCAATAATGACCACCCGCATCTGCCCTCTACCTGGGAGCCCTTGCCACGCTCTCTGTGCGTGGGAAACGCCACAGCTGCTGCGGATCCTCCGAGAAAGTCGTTTTGTTGAACCCCGTGAACTTCCCGGTTGTTTTGAAACGCAGCGTTCTTGATCTCCAACCAAAGATCTCGCTCCGGGCACAGGCAGTGGCCACCTTTATGCTCAGTTTTGAAGGGACCAGGGTGCACGTCCCTGAACAGCAGCCAGGCATTACTGAAGCATCTCTACGGTTGAGTTCTGAAGTGATACAGTGGTAGATGGGCTTTGGTTTTCCTTTTACCGTTTGGAAGCACCTCTTGAAATGCAGTGCTCTGGCCTTAGCACCACATGACAATGAGCTCAACGGGACTGGCCCAGCATCACTTTCAACCTAGAGCGTGGACTTTGCTTTCCAGCCTGCGTGGCACGCAGATGCCTTCAAGTGGTTCCTTTCCGGGGGGCTGTCACAATGACGCTCTGATGGGCTTGGAGACAAAGGTTTGTCTTCCCACTGTGGTCTCTTCCATGTAACAGCTGCTGCGTTCTCCACCTTGCTGTGCCCTCGGCTGCCGTCACCAGCCCTGACTGCTGAAGGACGGCAGCCGTTTAAGGAAGAAGCGCGACTGCAGCCCAGACTGTTGGCTTGGCCCTCCTCTCCCGGGCTGGAGAAGGGAATGGAAGACGAATGGATTCACACCCAGATTCCACAGCAGTCATTAGCAGAAACCTTAGACCCGGGCTCCGCAGCCACGTGTCCACCTCCACGTGCAGCTGTTGAAACGCAAGGACCCCGACGCGCTCAGGGTGGGTCGGTGCTGGTCTGTAAGGGGGAGCTCCAGGCATGATGGGCGCAACCGCATTGGCACAGGCGCCTGTCACCTACCCAAGAGAGGCCCTTTGCAATGCTCGTGGCAGGGATCGCTGCTCCTGCGCGTCTCACTTGTTTCGCTCTCTAGTCGGCACTGCAGGCTCTTCACCTCTGTCGTTCTGGCACTTGGCACGCTCAGAAGTGAGGAAATGGGAGAGCAGAAGGGGAGCTGCAGCCCAGTGGGCACATGCAAACGATGCTCTTCAGCGTCTCTGTAACAACGGTCTGGATCTCGTAGTTCTGTGTTAAGATCGCTCTGTCTTTAGATTGAATTGGGAAATGGAAATGGGTTACCAAGGGAGTGACTCGCTTCTAGTGCTGTTGCTGCAGATCGCAGCGGGAGCTCTGCTTTTCCCGGACTTCCTTGTGGCAGCTGCCAGCACAAACAAGTGAGGAAGCAGCCAGGCGGGCTGCGCTGCGTAACTGCGTTTGCATGTTTACGAGGGCTATTGGGTTGTTAGCAATGGTGGCCTTTTTGGAGGCGTTTGTGGCAGCTCACCCATAAACCGGGAAAAGATTCACTCTCCTTCCTTGATGTCGTTTGTCCAAGCTGATGTCGCTGGTGTCCTCACTGGGCAGGCGGCTGGCCCCAAGTGGGAAACAACGCCCGATTCTCAGAACTGGACTCTCTGCAGAGCCCCGCTGAGCTGCAGTTCACGTGTGCCACAGTGAGCCCAATGTTTTGGAGCTGTTTGCATTGCTCAGCGCTGTGAGACGCTGCAGTAAATATTATGATCTAGTCAGGCGGAGACTTTCCTGTGCTGGGAATGTTTCTTATCAGATCTGACTAATCTTCCTGTTGAAGTATCTCTCAGACAACAGGTGGAGTGGGAATGTCCCGAGCTAGTGGCTCATTAAGGTTTCCCTTTCGTACTTTCTGCTTGCCGTTTAGCCCTTGGGAAACCTGATTCCTTTAATCTCTCGGTGAGCAGTACAGACAGTGGAGGTTCAAGGCGTGCAGGAGTTGAGCCGAGTAAGAGCACCGTGCCGATTCCAGCATAGACGGGGGAAGCCCTTTAGAAAATGGCAGCTGAAGGCATGGTGCCACAGACAGGCAACTAGGCAGAAAAAGCCCTCTCCCAACTAGCCTTCACGCTGATTCCTCAGAAGCACATGGCCCTCTGCCAGAGAGTTCTAGAATGGTTGACGTTGAAATGGACCTTAGAGATCATCTGCTTCCAACCCCCCTTCCATGGGGGAGGCCACTTCTCACTAGATCAGGTTGCTCCAAGCCCCATCCAGCCTGGCCTTGAACGCTTCCGGAGATGGAGCATCCACAGCCTCCCTGGGCAACCTCTTCCTGTACCTCCGACACACTGAAGGCAGTTTGCTCTGCGCGCTCTGGTAACTTGTCACTCTTAGTCAGTTCAGGCGGTTTGTATGGGAGGATTTTGTTTAGGCATTGAAATCTCCAGTGGCTCTAAAATGCCCGGTGTGGGTAGCCTGGTGTGATTCTCATTCACGGTGGCCCACACGGACTGCTGTGTTTCATACTTAAGAGCTGTGCTTTCATGTCTGATAAGGCTGTCGTGTGTAAGGGCTGCGCTTCGGGCTGTCCTCTGCTTCCGGGCTCCTGTGAGGAGCACAGTGTGCTGAAGGAAGAACATCTCAAAGAGGTGATGCTTTTCCTCCTGCTCCTCTCCCTGTTTCAGCCTGCCCAAAGGAAACTGCAGTGTCTCTTCGGGGTCTCCTCGCTGTTAGATGGTGCAAAACCTGCCGTAACTCCACCAGCTTTTCAGCCTCTGTGGTCCTGGGGCATCGTGCAGCTTGGGCACACCACGGGCAGAAACGAGAGCAGGAGTAGGTTAGAGATCACCGCTCCTGAGCCGTGGTCAGTTTGGCCAGAGGGCAGCTCACCTGTAAGTGCCACTTGTCTGGACGATGCCTTTGTGGGGACTCTAGCGTGCGGTCAGGTGAGAGACAAAAGGTTAGTCACTGCTTCCGCTCTCTCCTTCCCTTGCCCAGTAAAGAGTGTCTTGTATGGAAGTAGCGGGCAATCTGACACGGTATCAGAGCGGAGCATCCACGCAGCGGTGGAGGATCTGATAGGGTATCGGAGTGGAGCATCCACGCAGCGGTGGAGGATCTGATAGGGTATCGGAGTGGAGCATCCACGCAGCGGTGGAGGAGCCAACACGGTATGCCTTCAGACTGTCATGATGTGACCTGTAAGGCCCTTTCTTTGCTGCTCCCAAGTGCTTAAATTAGAGAAATCATCGAGGCTCTGTGCACAGATGAACTTTGCTCTCAGTTGCGTGGCTGCTTGTGCCTGATTTATACAAGTCCCTCCCGTGCTGAAGGTGATAAGGAGAGCGCCAGGCAATCACGGTGCTGCTGTCTTACTGTCTGCCTTTGGCTCTCTACAGCCACGTTTTGGGCACACGTTGTGTGCGTGTTCAGACGCAGTCCCACTGAGAATTGAGAAGGGAGCACTTCTCTGACACAAGCTGGGAGAGGAACGGTGCTAGAGCACTGCTAACGAGCTGGGAGATCTTTATGTTCACCTGGGTCCTTAGTTTCCACGAGGAATTTCCCAATTCCTACTTTGTGTGCAGCGGCACACAAACACTGCCACATGTCTCTTCAGGGTAAAGGGCAGCGATCAGTGGTCTTCCATTGAACTGAAGTCACTTCCATCGTGACTTGGTCCAACTCTCCTGGCTGCAGAAACAAATCCTATTCCAGTCAACACCAGGGCAAGAGCCAGACTTTCAGCCCTCCCTGTGCCTGAGGTTGGATTTTGTTTCATTTTAAAATGAGGGGTATTTTTAGAGCCACAAGTGGGTGAAAAGCTTTGTCATGTATTAACTTGCATCAGCTTAGTGCTCCTCACAGGCAGTTAGCCCAGCAGTTCTTTGAGACAGCCACCCTGAGATGACATTAATTGTGCCCCAGTAACGTTTAGGAGTTGGTGCGACAGTGTCATTCCACTGACTCTGCACACAGGTTTGACTGTGACTGGAGTCCAGCTTGGAGACCCCTCTGCGGTCACCTCCCCAGGGCATCTCCCCAGGGTGCAGCAGCTATTCCTAGAAGAGCTGAGTTGCTTTCTGGAAGTGGCAGACTCCCTCTGCTGACCACTTGCTACCCTGTTAGTCTTCCCACTGCCAGAACAGTGTTCTTGGTTCTTTATATATATATCTATCTATTTAAAAAAAAAGGCTTCTGTGCGGACAAGTTAAGGTCCACAGGCTTTGAAAATATGTTCAGTCCTTTGCTGACATGAACACAGCGCTTACACTGCGTGTCCATGTTCATGTACATCCTTTATCCCCCGCTGCTGTGAGCGTTCAGGACCATTAACTCTGCTGGACCGCTGGCTGCTGTCTAGCCTAGGGAAACTGAGGTGTCACCCTGGAAGGGAAACAAGAAGGATCTACGTCTGTTACCCCTTTTCCAACGCTGCTGTCTACCCTAGGGAAAATGAGGTGCCACCCTGGAAGGGAAACAAGAAGGATCTACGTCTGTTACCCCTTTTCCAACGCTGCACAGCCCAGCACTGGTCCTTCTGACAGAAGCCTACCGGCCTCACAGTAGGCAGACCAGGAGCAATCTTCTCTTTCCTCGTGGGCCCTACCTAACCTGTCATAATTAAACATTGGCTGGAAACTAGAAATATTTAGTCGTTTTTCTACAAAGCTGATATTCTAATAGTTCTTGAAAGGAACCAGTTAATTCCCTTCTTATTATTGGATCTTAGGTTCCCGCAGTCTCCTGCGGCAACGGGTCCTACAGTGTGAGGACACGGTTTGCTCTACATCGTATCAATGGGATTTTCATACCTAGTATAATTTGACACTAAAACAGACATGCAAGTGTATAACAAAATCTCTGACAGCATCGTGACCCTTTTCCTCTCCCCTTTGTGCTTTCTTGGTTTCGAGCAGAGGAACGCCCGGACCGCGAGCGAGTGATCTTCCTGTCTGCTTTGCTTCTGAAGTCAGTTCCCTCAGCGCTCTCTGCTCTGCAGGGAGGAAGGTCTTTCCTTTCTACCCTTTTGGTTCTCCCTTCCCCAGACGCAGCGATCAGAGTGCAGAGAGCATCCCACAGGAATTTCTGCTGACGGTAAGCGCGTCATTCTAACCCTGTTAGTCAGAGTTTCAGCTCTAGAGAGCTGCTTCGTGTTCCTGGCTCTGCACCTTCGCTTAGCTGAGACGATGCTGATGTCTGTTTATTGACTAAGTGTTGTCCTGCGAGCACGATCGCAGAGCCCAGCACTGGCCTTGCTAGTTCACAACACGTTTAGCAGCTTTGATTTTCCTTTGTCGTCTCCGTGCCCGTTCCCCTAGTGCGACTGGATCGCTCCGTGCCGTAATTCCAGTTGTGACTGTGGCCTGTGTGCAGCGAGGAACAGAGGTTCTGCCTTCCTGCGCAGAAACAGGGACCCGTGGGCAGCTGCGCGGGAACGTTTTGCTGCTGAGCTGATGTCAGGAGCCCCCCCCGGACTATGTCTTGGTTATTATTTTAAAAGAAGAGCACTGGCAGCTGCGTGAGCACTGAGGGAAACTGCGCGGGAGGAAGTCGGCAATTTCTAGAGCAGTTCCTAAGCAGTCTGTGGATGTCTTTAAAACAGATAAATGTCTCCAGCGAAGCCTCTTCAAAGCTGTGGCTAGCCGAGGGTGGGAAGAATTTGCCACAGAGCCAGCAGAAATGGCCGTGGTTAATGTCGTTCTCTGAGAGCTCAACGTAAGTGAATATTCTAGGCTCTTTGTCCAAAACACGGGTGTGAAGGGAAGGCAGGGATGTTTCCTCTGGCAAACAGACAGCTCCCTGCATTTCAAATAAGCTCAGTCCATGCGGGCAAATTCCGCAGATGAAACGCAACAGAGAGAATTGGAAAAGAGAGACTGGAATAAGAGGGTGGTCTGAGGAGATCACTTACAGAGATGAGACTGAAATGATCTTTCCAGCAATTTAAAGAGAGCATTAAGGTGCCAGAGTATTTGAAAGGTGAAACAGCCAATTCTGAGAGTTAGTAGAGCTGAGCAGGAGGTTCAATCTATGGAAGTTAGGGACTGAGAACGTGGGTCAAGCCTGAACTTTGTTAGAATTCACTTTACACTAATGGAGTTAGAACAGAGACCAGCAGGAAGTCCAGCGTGGGGGATTGTTTGAGGCTGCGCGTTGTGGGCTCCAGCTCTGATGTCCAAAGAAGAGGTGCAGAGCCAGGCAAAGCTGTTTGGTTTCCCCTTGCTTCTCACTGATGGCTCCCCTCGCGATGCTTTTGATGCCCTTCCTGATCACACCAAACAGTTAAACAACTCTAACTGGTTCACAAGGCTCTTATATTTCCATTGTTCCAGTTGTGACACTGAAAAGTTCCCTTTTGACTTCCTGCCTGACCTCACAACCTGCCTGTGTGTGTGAGGTGTGACTGCTGCCCTGCACGGCTGCTTGCCCGTGGTCAGATCAGCACAGCGACCACGGCGGTTCTGGACTCCAAACCCCACTGATGCTGCGCGGCGTCACAAAGGCAGCTTTAGAAGAGTTGGACTAAATTGAACTGCATTTCAACATCCTAGAATCATTAGGGATTGGAAGGGACCTCAAAAGATCATCTAGTCCAATTCTAGTCCAATCCCCCCACCACAGCAGGATCACCTAGACCAAGTCACACAGAACATTAGGGATTGGAAGGGACCTTGAAGGATCATCTAGTCCAATCTCCTGTGGCAGGATCACCTACCCTTCCCCTTCCCTCTCCTTTTTCCTTTGACCTGTTTTTCAGCCCTGTCTCTCTTGCTGCTGTCCCCTGGTCTCCCAGGAGCAGCTCTGGGCACGGTCACGCACGTGTGTCAAGACCAGCGCAGCTCTAACTTTGCAGGGGGCACTGGTGCTGTGCGAGTTGGCCCAAACGCCGAAGGCGGGCTGTGCTCACGCGGGCAGTGCTCTGTGCTGTCCTCCCGCAGCTGGAAGCTTGCACACTGAACAGCCCGATGTGGACCGTAACCGCAGCTGCGTGAAGTAGATGCTTTTTGCGTGAGCGAGAGAAGCAGAACCGAGAGCGGGACTGAAGTCCTAGGGAAAGACAGAGTTGGGTCGGCGCGTTTCTTCAGAGCAGCGAGCAGCCTCAACACGTTGTAGGAAACCGTGGCCTTACCTTTTCGGGCTGTGGCGGTCAGAACCCGGGGCGTCAGACTGCACTCTGGCGTCGTGCTTATCGCTGCCCCTTCGCAACCGGCAACACGGGGGCAGACTGGAAGAAGTGCAGCCCGAGGTGCTAAATCCTTGCGGTGTTGTTACTGTGCTCTGTTCCTGCACGCGTCCATCCAGGCGAAGTTTGACCTCTCGTGGGATTAAGAGGAGCAGATGGAAAAAGACACTTCAGACACGTCCATGGTGGGGCTAAGAAATCCTTGCTAAAGGCTGAGGTAGATCAGTTGTCATTGAAGGGACCTCTTTGTACTGTCTGGCAGTTATAACCTAGTAAATATTTAACTTGCTAAATAAGAGACTGGGGCTGTGTGATTTATAAGTGGGTGCAGCCCTTACTTCAGCATTCATCGCGGCCCTTTGTTCTGGACACAGCCAGGCTAAATTAGTGGGTGAGGTAAAGGCTGTGGTGATTTACTGTCATTTCGGGCAGATAAAAAAGCTGGGCAGGTGGAAAAGGTGGCTTTTACCAAAAACAATGAGCTTTCACATAATGAACCGCTGCAAGTGAAGTAAGTGTGCTGGCAGTCTTCGAGAAAACTCCTAGCAAAGGCGTTCAGCGAGTGGCATCTCTGAGCAGAAACGCTCGGTTCTGTTAGAGACGCCACGAGAGCGCTCGACTGAGCGTGGAGTCCGCACGTGTCCTGTTCTGCGCAGCGCTGCTTTGAAAGCTAGCGTTTCGTGTCTCTTGTTCGGCTTTCCTGCGTCGAGTGTCGCGACACCTCATTTATCGGTCTAGGGGAGTGTGAAGTGTGAGAGGAAACGTGTCTCCCTGTTAGACAGGGTGCTGTCGGAGCTGTGTCTCGCACCGCGCAGGGGTCAGCGTCGAGCTGTGTAACACACAGCATCTGAATCACATTTGCAAAGGGTTTGACCAAAAGAAAATGACATCTCAGAGACTGAAGTTGGGTATTAAACAAATGGAAAAACGTGGAAAAGCTCCTTCTCTGAACAGTTGTGTCAGGATCAGTGAGCTAAGCGAGTGGGAACAAGTCAGGAATGTGAGAGGCAGCTCTTGCCACTCGAGTGGAAATTTCAGGGGTTGGGCTAGAGGCCCCACTCTCTGAACTACCACAGACAAAAGAGATCTTTCGGTTCTTTCCATTTTAGCAATGTGGGATCTCTTGGATACGTGGATCTAGTCAAAAAGCCAGCTGGGATGCTGTAGGTTGGTGCAGAAATACAAGCAGTGTGGCAATCTGGATCGAGGTCGCCACACTTGGGCTGGTGGATACCAGTTTCATTCTGCTGCCAGCTCTGCACCCCGTTTCCCAGTCATGACTTCTGCTGCACAAGTTTGCCAACTATGAGAGCAAGGTCTGCTCTTTGATGGGCAGATCTGTTGACTTACGAGACTCACTTGCTGCAGAGCTTGGGCCTCCCACAGCAGAGCTGAAGGCTGGCTAAGTGTCTCTTGGTGCTGCCTTCCTTCTTGACTTCTGCCTGTCTTTTGGGGAGGGAAACATAAGAGAATCTACTTCAAACTAACACCCAGTGCTTCTTGTGTGTGTGTTGTTCTGCGGGAGAAAATAAGAAAGGTCTGGTAAATATTAGCGAGAAAAACACGTGGGAGGAGACCTCAAACATTAGCCCCCCTGGCTTGAGCATCGACTCCTTGAATCCCGATTCGCGTCCTTCGATGGCACAGGCAACCAGAGCTCGCGTTTAAAAAGTGTTTCCTCTGAAGGGAACTTCTTTACTTGTCAGTCTTTCCAGGTTGCCTGTGGCGTGTCCGGTCGTAGAGGGGACACTCACAAAACCGCTTCCGAGGGCTGCGGGTCGGGGCCGGCGCTGGTCACAAAGAGCCTCCGAGAGCTGCGCGCCGCGGACCCGCCGGCGGGCTCTGGCGGGGCGCAGTCTCCCTCTGGTGGCCACGGCCTGTACTGCAGGCACTCGCCGGCCTGCGGGCGGGGGGGGCCGCAAACCCGCGGCAGTGGCTCCTCGCTTCCTGGACACCTCCGGAAGGCGACTGCCAGCAGGAACAGGCTCTCAAACTGGAGTATGAACGGCCTAACGCGCCAGGACACAGTTGCTTTTAGGGCAACTGGATTTGTTAAAACATTTGTGCCTCTTACTTGGGCAGCCAAAAGGAAAGGTTTTCCGGCAAGTTTGCCTCTTGTTCTGTTTCGCTAGCAAAGACGTCCAAAACCAGATACCCAGCGTGATTCCTTGCTGTAGGTCTGCCAGCCTTTCGAAAGGCAGTCAGCAGTGTATTGATGGTACTGTAGCTACGCGCGCAACTCGGTCAGCTCTGCGCACGCATCCCTGACACAGCAGAGGTTTTCAGGTACCAGTCAGAGGAGCCTAGAGAAAACAGATTGGGAAGTGCACACGGTAGCAGGTTGAATTGTGGGGGCTTCAAGTTTGTTTTCTTGTCTTCCTGCCCTCCTAGCTCTCTGTAAGAGTTCAAAGTTCTTCGTAGGTTGTGGTGAACTCCAGGACCGATATACAAATGTAAAATATAAATATGCAAATGTATGCAAACATATATTTGCATACAATAGATACAAATGTAGAAATAGTTTGGAGTCAAATATCCTCACAAATGTGGGACTCTTTGGTGCCTGTGGTTTGAGGTCGTTGTGGGCTTTTAGGGTGATTTGGCAGTTATAATTCGATGCTGCAGTTGAAGACAGTATTGAGCGATAGATATGCGAGGTGGATGCATCTCTGTCACCTAAGAGAAGAAAATTATCTTCCTTAGGAATCTGGGAAACTGTTCTGTGGAATTTACATAATCCATGGTGGAAGTGGTCTCCAGTCACAAATCCAGTCCAAGCAGCTGGCTTGAGCTGAACTCACAAAGTGCTCACTGTATCGTTAGGATGCAAACCTTGGAGGTCCCTTCTGTTTCTCACAGGAACTCTTCGGCTGGAAGGCCTGAAAAGGATGCTACTGCAGCAGTTTGTTTGAAAATCCTCTTCACAACTGGGAGAAGCCTTGAAGAAGTTGGCGTAGAACTGAGGCATCTTAATGAGAGAGCATTGCAAAATTGCCTGATGTATCAAGCTAATAGCTGCTTCAAGTTCTGCTCCATTAACTGTGAGGCATTAGAAGCTCAGAAGCACTGGGAAGGATGTGTGAATCGAAAGCATTAACGACATATGCTGACCTCCAGAGGTATATTCCCAGGCACAAAAATAAGGGCTCAGTAACTGAACCCCACTAAGTGTCGTGGCTGCACAGGCCGAGTGAGCAGCCCCAGGTGCTGGCTGGCAGTCACTAGGACCAATCTTGTGCTCCGCTAGCCGTGTGAATGGGGGGGAGGCGTGGGGAGAAAGCGTTGACAGCAGTGCAGTCTTTACTAATGGGAAGATGCTTAAGATGCAAACAGAAACCTCTCCCGTGCCCTCTATTCAGTCTGTCCTTGGATCCCTCCTGTTAAAAGGAGTGTATTATCTGAGCTGGAGCTGAGGAGGTTTCTGTGCTGCTCGGTGGTTGTGCTACAACCCAGAGATCACAGATCTCATCCCCACGTAAGGATACTCTCTCTCTCTCTGTAGCAGCAACTTATTAATTTTAATACACAGCAGTGAAGCAGCTGAGTGGGCCTTGAGGTCTCCTTCACAGGAGCATGTTGTGTTGCTTCTGTGCTGCTGAAGTCATTATTGTTTTATTAAGGGAGCGAGGAGAAATGCAGTGTGTATGGAGTCGTAATGCTGTCTGCCTCAGACACCACAGGGCATAAGCCCTCTCCAGAAGCACAGAGGGGGTGCTTGGAAAATGGACCAAAGCATTCCTTGTTGTGTTCCATCCTCGAGTGAGAATCCATGAGTGCATAGCCCTACATTGTTTGCTCCTTTGCTGTGTCCTTCTCACTGCAAATTGATACAGGTCAAGGCTAAGAAAATCAGCCGTGTAGGAAAGAAATGCCAGATAGGGCCAGTGAAGGACTTGTCTGGATTGCCATTGCTGTCAGACATTTCCTCAAGCCTCTGCTCCTTTCCTGAGCTGGCACGTTTTTACAGAGGCGCACGTTTGCTTTCTTTAGGATTGAGACTTCTTTCAAGCCTTGGGAGCCCAGTCCTATTCCTGCCAGTTTCTGAGTGGGTCTGAAAGTCTCAGCCAAGGATGCAAGAGGGAGACAATCATCTAGTGCTCGGGTCAGTGGAGCTTTTTAGAGGAGTCATACAGTGGTGCTCAAGACCTTCATGTATTGCTTCAGGTCCAGTTCGGATGGTAATTCCAGAGACGGAGACTCCACAACCCTCCTGGGCAGCTCCTTCCAGTGCTCTGTCACCCTCACTGAGAAGGAGGTCCTTCTCATACTGCTGTGCAACCTCCTCTGTTCCAGCTGACACCCACTGCCCCTTGTCCTATCACTGAGTGCCCCTGAGTAGAGCCTGGCTCCATCCTCGTGACAGCCACCCTTCACATATTGATCAACATCCATGGGGCACCCCTCAGTCTCCTCCAAGTTCCCTCAGCCTTTCATCATCAGGGAGGTGTTCTACTCCCCTCATCATGCCTGAAGGCCTTAGGACGACAGCTAGGAAATGGAATTCTCCTCCAGGAAAACGATCAAGTGAATGGGCTTTTTTCTGTACAAGATTTTTTTCAAGCTGAATTAAGATGAAAAGCTGAGAGGCTGCGGGCTCTCCTGGTGTCAGATCTATGCTTTAGGAGATCCAGGGTAGAGACTGGAGTTCCCCTTTAGCTCCTAACAGGCCGTGTGGCTGCCTCATGGGAAGGGCTGTACTGCCCAAGGTCCCTCAGCTTTCTCCTGTAGGTGCTTTTAGCTGAGAGCGTGTTTGTTGCTCTGTAACTCAGAGCAGTTCAGGGAGTTAGCCAGGCGGGCATGTGGCTGTGAGGGGGTGCTTCCAGTGGCTTCTCTCACCAAGGACAATTCACTTGCCACTCGCTGGGCCCAGAAGGAACCACTCGCGTTTCAGACCACTGCTACAAAGAAACCCTTCTTGGAGCGCTGTGCGTTCCGGCTCATCGGATCCCAGACTACGCCCCCAGCCCGGGCGTTGCCGGGTTTCTGCCTTCAGGGTGCGAACAGCAGGGGGCGCTGTCGAGGCGGCCTCGTGCCCGGTGCGGCTCGTTCTGGCGGGTTCGGCTGCAGCCCCGCCCAGTCCGCCGCTGAGGCCCTCAGGGGAGAGGTTCGGGCCGGTTCTGCCCCAGGCCACTTGCTGAGGCCCTCAGGGGAGAGGTTCGGGCCGGTTCTGCCCCAGGCCACTGGTGAGGCCCTCAGGGGAGAAGTTCGAGCTCATTCTGCCCCAGGCCACTGCTGAGGCCCTCAGGGGAGAGGTTCGGGCCGGTTCTGCCCCAGGCCACTGCTGAGGCCTTCAGTGGAGAGGTTCGGGCCGGTTCTGCCCCAGGCCACAGCTGAGGCCCTCAGGGGAGAGTGGCCCCACCTGTGTGAACACGCACTTAATAATCCAGTGCAAAAACACCCCAAAGGTGAGGAGAAAAGAAGGAGAAAGGGTACTACAAGCCCCAAGGCTGGAAAGAGGAGAGTGCGCTGCAGGCATGGGAGCAGAGGTCCATGGTGAGTGGGATGAGAGATCCCCAGCACAAGCCAGCAGGTTCCCTCACATCTCTCCAGTGCAGGCGATGGGAATGTTTTCCAGTGTTTGCTGGGTAGAAGGCACAGCAAGGGATCCCTCGGGCAGAGAAGAGTTTGTGTCTCTCTGAGGTAAGTCATCATCGATCTTCTTTGCATTCATTTTCTCATCTATACATGAGGCCTGGTTGCTTAGGAGATAGAGAAGACCTAGGTATAGTAATGTTAAATTCTCTGGCTGGGATTTTCACTTTGTGATCGCAACACTTGAAGGAGTTGACTGGAGGCTGAAGAGTTGAGAAAAATAACCCTTCTGATGAGGCCTTATGACAAAATCTCTGCGGGGATGTTTTCCAGAAGGTGAATTCCATGGCCTGCAGGGAGCAGGAACCCAGACACAGATCATAGTGCTCAATGGAAAAGCAAATAAGTGCCCTGTGCTAGAAGCAAAGTGTCTTGGTTTTGGTCCTTGGGTGGAGTCTAGAGAACCCTCTCAGTCTCATCCGTTTTCTTTTCTGATGGTGCTTCCATGTTTAATAAGCCAGTGTTTCCTTCTTTTTATATAGTAAAAATACGTGTTTGCAATAGGCTTTGTACAGAGCAGCGTCTTCTGGCTGCTGATGCCTTACAGGACGTGAGCTCATGTAGATTTATAAAGTCTGCACGACTGAAATGCTTCTGTTCTTTTTCTGGGCAACTGGTAGTGTCCTGGGCACCACACACGTGCCTATGGCAGCACACTGATGGTTTCTGCTGGGTTTGATGCTGGAAAGTGCAGAGTGTTGGACATTTTTTCTGTGCTTGTGACATGCAAGGAGTTTGCTGCCCACTGCTTGGGTGAAGGAGAGCTACCAGCAAGCCACAGCGAAGACTGGCTGTAGTCAAGACTCTGGACAGCCCTATCTGTGAAGGGAATTATCTGTGCTTCCTAATGCCAAAGTTTTTGGGGTGTTTGTTTAGATAAGTTTATGGTTAGAAAAAGGTTTTGGGGCACAGAAAACCGTGATGGACCACATGTCTTAAAAACTTGTCCTTTTTTTCTAGCCTTAGCTTTTGGCTTGACAAAAGAAGCCAGCTCTTCTGGTCAGCAATCCTGAGGTGCAAAACACATCTGAGAGCTGTGGCTGAAGCCATTGCAACTTCCGTGCATTAGCTCCAACTCTGAACTTTGGAACAATAACTTGGGAGCATTGCAGCAAGCAAAGGAGAAGTGTTACACAAAGAGGTCTTGAAAGCCTCAGAGCTCGTGAGGTGAGTACTTCTTCCATTCTGCATCTTCTACAGAGCTTAATGTTGAAGCTGGTCCTTGAGGTGTCCTTTCTGTGGCCTAGAGGTGGGGTGAACTTGTGCTGTATGTAGCTTGCTTTGGGATCATGGCTCTGAGGCACTGACCGTTTGTGAGAAGGCAGAGTTTGGCTCTGCCTGGGCATATCTGGAAAACTGCGAATTGGCTGAATGGCCCAACCAGACCGTTTCGGGTACAGTAGTATTTTATCATCCGAAGCACTATAAAAAGTAGAGAGACTTTATTACCTCGCAAAGTTTCCTACTTATTTTATTTATTTCCTATGTGCAGTTAGACTACTGAAGACTCTGTTGTTGTTTACTTGTGTAGATCCTGCTTGTCGTAAACAGGGATTGTGGAATCAGGTTCTTGTACAATTTTGTATATATCAGGGTCTAAATCAATTGCAGTCACTGCAGATGAACCAGAATCCTTCCTGTGTTTCAATGTAAACAGAGTGAAAGCTCTTTTATCTTTTTTAATTAGACTTCATAGCAACTACTTGTACCCTTGGCAGGGTAACTGAAATCAACCAAACTGAGATCTCATCAGGGTCAGAGCATTATTAAATTAATGGCCCTGAAAACACCATGTTAGGCACCCCAGTACCTGGGGTGCATATACAATCCCTGAGTGCCTGGGCACAAACTAGTCTGGTTGGGCACAAAAGTAAGCAAGTTTGTCTAGCAGTAACACACAATTGTAAGAAATTGCTCTTTAAACACCCTGGATTTAGTTTACAGCTGGCGGCAGTTCACCTGCCCTTTTTTACCATGTTTTTGATCAGTCAGGGAGATCATTCTGCTCTGCCTCGTGCAGCTTGAGGCGTTTTCACATGCCTGTGCAGGGTGGACCAGTCTGTTTACAACTTGCAAATTCACCACTTGGCCAAACTGTTGTGTAACTGGAGTAAGATGTTTAATCTTTTCATTTGGTTATTCTTGGTAAGTGCAAAACAGTTAGGTTGAAGGCAGAGGAATTTAAGCTGAGAATGCACTCCGGAAGGAATGTGGAAATTGTACAGCATCTGCACTATTTTCTGGTATTTTGTGGTGTTTGAGTGGTTTGTTTCTACATATGCCTCTTCAGCTACTCGTGATTTTTATTGCCTGGATTGAACACCTCTGTCTGTTAGTGTACGCACATACACATTAAAAAGCAACTCCTTCTCTCTCTGGTGGGAAACCGTGACAGGGTGGATGATGAAGGCAAATGCACCTGAATAAAATGAGACAGACAGGAGCTCTGACTGCCCTGAGACTGTTTTGGTGTCTCAAAAGGCCTGCGGTGGTTTCTGATGCATGTGAGAGGTGAGCATACTGTAGTGTCACATCCTGCTCCTGCCATTACTGCTGTGATAGTGAGCCCTTGCACGTCCTGTTCCATCCACGCTCTAGCGTGCTCTGAGACAGCAGAGCTGGGGTTTTTGCTGCCAAACCTTCAGTGAACAGGGTGGGACTGAAAGATGGTTCCTACCTCCACTGCAGCTTGAGTGCAGACAAGCACAGGATGTGCTGCCTGCAACCTTTAGAGTTTGCAGCACCTGGAGATCAGGGCAAGGCAAAGCTGAGATGCCGGGGGTGGGATTGGGGTTATGGGGGAGGATGGCTGCCTGAGGGAGTTCCCAAGTACACAAAGTACACACAAGTGTTTAGAGCTGCAAAGGCATGAAATAATAGAAGTTGCAGTGCAGATGCTTAAAATTATCTCAGCGTGACTGGATGTGCTGAGGAGGTGACCATTAGCATCTGTCTGTACTGTTACTGTCTTATTTTGAAATAATTCAGCGAGAGCAGAATTGCAGCAGCCACATGGGTGAAAAGGGTTAACATCCTTAAGGCCTTTGATCCTCCTCCTTGTGCATCCTATCTGTTTGATCTACCAGGCTGAACCTGAAGCAGGCTCTGCTTTCATCTTTTCTGGTCCTTCCAGAAATAAAAGAAAAAGAAACCCCCTGTCATCAGTAAATAAACAAACTTGTGCTCCAGAGGCTGCTTCGGATGAATCGCAGAACATGAGGGATTGGAAGGGACCTCGAATGATCTTGTAGCCCAATCCCCCCGCCACAGCAGGATCGCTCCTCCTAAAACCATGGAGTAATGAGCACTGCACACTTCCGTGTTTGCACATATTGATTATCCCTTCTCATTTGTGGCAATGAGCTATTGATCTGGATTAGGGATGCTATTTGTTGCTGTGAGGAGAAAATTCTGCAGGCGCTTTGCTAAGTTTTAGCTAAATCAGCATGCAGCCCGTTCTGAAGCCATCACAGCGATTGGCTTCCTTTAGTGTTTCATGTAGACCTGTCCGATGTGAGGCAGTACCCCGTGTTTTTAACGACTGCGGGCGCCAGAAGCGCGGAGAGGGTCGGAGTCGGGGCTGCGCCCGGGCGGAGCCGCCAGCCCCGCGGCCACTCTTCCCACCAGGGGGCAGCACGACACAAAAAGTCGGGAGCCTGAAGTGGGGGCTGAAACCCATCAGCCCTCCCTGCTTCTCATCCAGCCCCAGCGCCCGCCTCCTTTGCTGCGGGAGCATCATCGCCGCCGCTGCCGGGATGTCTGGGTGAAAGCAAGGCTTCTGTTTCGGGGGGAGCTCTGTGGACGGTGCGTGGCTCCTGCCTCGCTGAATCCATGTGTGTTGCTGCTTCCGAGATGCTCGATGTCCTCGGCAACGGAAGCCTTGCGGTGTGTTTGAAGAGGTGTTTGAAACCTTACAAAGCTGTGTGATGGATTTGTATGTTTCCCTCCCTGTAAAACCAAAGCGGTGCTGTAAATCCGCCCAGCAACGTCTTAGCCGTTTTCTCTTGCGTGCAGTTTGAAGATAACCATGGGCACCGCAGTTCTAACTGCAGCATTAGATTGTCCTTTATAAAAAACATCATAGCGGGAGCTGCAGGCTTCTGTCATTCTCAATTACAGGAGAACTCTGATGTCTGGAGAGTTTCTGTGACTAGGAACAATGGGGGAGGCAGCCGGCTTTCTCCGATATTGCAGTGACCCACTTGCGCTGTTGTGGAGGGGGCAGCTGGCTGCAGCACGTTTGTCCCAACCAACCGTAAGTCAAGTAGCTGTGATGAGCAAAATACCATCGCAAAAACCAGGTTTGTTGGTAACAGTGGGTGTGCTGGCAAGGAGTGCTGCTCATAATTAATTAGAGCCTAGTGCCCCACGACTTGAGTACTCATCTCTCAGAGCAAGAAGACTGTGAAAGACTCTTTTAGTAATTACACCACAGGATTCAATATCTGTGGAAGGAGATGAATCATCTGAGACTAGAAAGGCATCAGCTAGTTCCCAGGCCACTCAAATCTACAGCAGCCTGTAGCTGCTACCTGTAGGTTGCTCACATCTGTGGTTTTAGCCATCATCTGTTGGTTGTTTTGCAAAGCTGTCAGAGGCCCTGTGTGTGTCTTTTACATCCTTGGGATTTCTTGCTTACTTCAAAAATCAAAATTGTAGGGAAAAATAATTTCAAGTCCAGGGTGTGAATGCTTCAGGATTTATATCGTGAGCAATGACACTTTCGGCTGTTATGTAGACATGTTGTAGACTCAGACTTGTGCAGGCTGGGTAGGAGCCAGGATCCAGTCCAGCACAGTTCTCAGAGCAGGACTTTGTACTGAGTTCAAGGTAGGTTTATGAGAGTTTTGAGAACCTTCAAATATGGAGGCTTTTTGGCTTACCTGGGCTACCTGTTCCACTTCATGTCCTCGCATCATCAAAGACTATTACCCTAACGTCAAGTTAGGATGTCCTGTTTTCATACCTGTTACCTTTCATCCTGCTGCCAGGCATCTTTACAAAAAGCTTTGTCTTGCCAAGAACCTAGTTGTAGATACTGAAAGCCTGTTAAGCCACCCTGAACCTTCTCTGTCAGTTCTGTGGAGGTGAACATTTATTTCCCTGTTTTCACCATTATTATGATGTGTAACTGTCATACCACCTGTAGTTATTGTCTGTGCATTAAGATGGAATCAAAGACACATTTAAAGGTTATAGATCAGATTATGGCAACTTGCCTTTAATACAGAAAAATAGATATGATATCACGATATAAGTCTGCAATGTGCGTATAGTGTGTAGGCATGAATTACTAGGATAAGACATACACATTTTGTATATTTCAATAAAGATGTAAACAATTTAGGGTTGTACAAAATATATCTAATGATAGATAACATTTTATTTCTAACATCTGTTGAGGTTACTGCTGTGCTTAAACTGCTTCAGAAATCTCACATGTTTAAGTTCAGAAAAGGATCATCTTGGATCAAATATCTCTGCTCCAGTAGAACTAGAATTGAAAACTTTCTAGTCCTATGAATAGAGTGAAAGGTAAATATTTCCTTGCTATTGTTGCCCTCATTCATTTCAACAGCAGGAGCTATTCCCCACTACCCCCGCCTGGGGGGGGGGGG
>JAOXOE010014650.1:0-23781 GCA_028565055.1 Phoeniculus purpureus
ATCCTCGTTGCTCTACGCTGGACTCCCTCCAGCAGCTCTGTGTCCTTCTTGAACTGAGGGGCCCAGAACTGGACACAATAGTCCAGATGTGGTCTCACTAGGACAATGTAGAGAGAGAGAAGAACCTCTTTTGATCTGCTAACCACCCCCTTTCTGATCCACCCCAGGATGCTGTTGGCCCTCTTCATCTCCTTGCCCTACTCCTACTCATCTTGGCCCTTCCTGATGATTTAAGACACTTTCTGGTGAAGAGCATCTGGGGTTGCCAAGTTTGTTTTTAATCTCCCATCTCATTTATTTCTCACTGGAAGAATTCTGAAAGTGTTTCACATTTTCCCTCTGAAAGACAGGAGTGATATGTATTGATTCTCTCTTAACTTCACTTTGCATTAGTAAGTTCTTCATTGTGTCTTCTTACGATGGAACTGCTGACAAGTTTTTGTTAATAAATCCCACGTTCTCTCTCTTGCTCCTCATACACCAACACCTCCATGAGCACAAAGAAATCTTCTTTCCATCCCACTGCATACAAATATCCCATAACAAACATTTTTGTTTAATAATAATAACATTTACTAGGAAGATACTTGTTGGCTTTTAGGAAGAATCCTCAGATTTATAACACCACAACCTTTTCATCATCATTGCCTGTATTTGTCCAGGAAACCAAATGAGTATTGGCTGGACTGCAAATAAATGGAGGAGACATATCTACATCTCTCTCTATCTCTCTCTATATGGAGAGATCAGCGGGTGTTAAGACACAGTTACCTCACTAATTGGAAGGATTTCAGGGCTGGTGACATCGGTGTACTTCAAGTATCTGCTGACAGCTGCAAAATGAAGTGCTGTGCTAGGAAAAAAAATAGAAGAGAAAAAAAATCTGATAAAAGACCAGGAAATGATTGATGGTAAGTGAAGAGAAACTCTGGTGCAGCTGCGAAGGTCACTACCCAAAATATGAGAGCAAAGCACAGCCCGTTAACTCACTCCATAACAGAGGACAATGAAAGAGGAGATGTAAGAATAACCCGGCTCAGCAGCATGGCTAGCAGATCTTAAGGAACTTCTAAACGATGATGAACAAGAAGAGCTGCACTGAGGTCTCTATAGCTCTCCAGACATAACTGCATGGTAGGGCCTTCAAAACTAGCAGGAGAAAAAAGAAGGGTGAAACCAAAAGGGAGACATCTTGCTGGCTTGAACAAAACCTTGAGCTTCTGCAGCTGCTGCTGGGGGCATGTGTATCTGGAGATCTGGTGGAGGACAACGAGGCATCACCTGTGATGCTGAAGGTAGATATGGAGCTTTTAGCCTCCTCCTGAGGACGTGTGACCTCTTCCTGTTATTAGAAGGAAGCAAGACACTCATGTAAACTCCCTATTGACTAACTACAGCTGTGTAAGAGCCACCAAGTCTGCAATCAAATGGACAGAAGAAAGAGCATTCAAAGCAGTTTTGAGAAGGTCTCATACAAAACCTCCTTCCCAGGATTTACAGGGAACTGAAGAGTAGACAACTGAAAGCTGTGTAGTCATGGGAAGCAGAGTAGGAAATTATCAAACACCACATCAGAAAACTACCAGTATGGGTCAATACTTAAGACTAAAGTCCTACTGGTGTTTTATTACACAGCAGGGTTTTAATTTATGTACAGTTCCCTGTGCGGGAAACAAGGTTTAGTTCTTCATTACAGCTACAATGAATGTGTTGAAAGGTGACAATGAATGTGTTGAATGGTGATCCAGCTCAGGTTAGCAGCTTCAATTCCTCCCTTGGTTTAAACCATTGTAGCTAATTCAGGCTAAGCGAAACAAAATTGGCCTCTGTGTACCAGCGGTCGGCAGGGCTCACGCACACCACAGTGGTGTGTTGGGAAAAGCCACAACATTATTAATAAGAAAGGATGGAAACGAGAAAAGTATAGAGGAACTTCTGTTTAAAAATAAATGAATTCAAGTAACTACCTGCACTGAATTGTGATTCCCCTTGTGAGTGGCTTTCCACAGCTCATTGAAATTTGCTTATTGTCTCTGTGGTAGAGGTAACATTGGAAAAAGAATTACAGAAGATGACAAATGAAGTAAATTATAGCCAAACCGTGGCTATAAAAAAACAACAACAAAAAGCTATTTGCTTCATGTCTATGTTTGTACATATTTGTAAGGCTAGATTCAGCTGTTAATCCAATAAATAGTATGGTATTTGCCAGTTTTAGAAGCCATTTAACATTGTTGTTAAATATACCACAACCTCCAGCATCTGCGGGGAAATGTAATTTATCCCAGCAAAGGGAAAATCCTGCTCAAAGCCCTTCTAGAAAAAGCCTGCATGAGTTAAAGTTTAATGAACAGTGCAGAAAAAAGGATCCTTAATTTATCAGAAGCTTGGACTTGCATAAAATGAAACAATCTATTAATTCTGAGTTCTTGGATAGCAGGTTCTGAGTCAGATTAAAATCTTTGAGAAAGACTAAGGGACCTCAGGAGGCTCCTCAGAGCACATCTGGTGACGACGATGTGGGAGTTGATCCTGGTCATGTTGGAAACATCCCTGACCAACTTGTGGCTAATCACAGGAATGATAGCACCAATGTTCTAAACCAACAACTAAACCTTCTCCTCCTTCCAGCAGTCAAATCTATAAACAGTTGGTATTTATTACTTATCCTCTGCTTCATTAAATTCGGGTTATTAGAGAAGGGAAACTACAGTGATGGAACTGTTGTCTACATCTAACCCAGACCTAGGTCTGTGAACCAGAGCAAGTAGGAGTGAAATTGCTAGAAATATGGAAATTAAAGTGCAAGCTGTTTGGCACATGGTGTTACTCACTAGTAGTTAATGTTGTTAAATTACTGGCTACCTCTGGGCAAAATAGGGCAACGGAGTGTGATTTGTGAAAGCAGAGCATCTCTACCTAGATATTTCCTCTCAGGAGGTGAAGAATGAGGACCCAGCAGCATCCCATTGCCATCATCAGCCTCCATCAGCTTTAAAATTCTCCTTTGAGAATAGGGAGCTGAAGATGAAATCCCAACCATTGCATTTTAATTTTATCAGATGACATTCTTTTTTTTTTTGAAGATGTTAATGCAAAATTAGCATCACATTGTATTTTAAACTGCCACAGGGAAAGAAAAAACCACCCAAATCTTCAAATGAAATCAAAAGCTACCGTGTGAATAGCACAGAAACTGAGTGTATGTGGAACATAACTCCTGCGTTTTGGAATGTAGGGGATTATAGCCTTAAGAATGTTCTTCTAATGCTGCTGTGCTTTAATAAACATCCTTAAACAGTTAAAGCAAAATAATGGATTAAATAGTATTTTCCTACACTCGCTGTATTTATGTGTCTCATTGCGGTGGCACAAGTTATTTAGCATACACTGTACAAGGCATAAAAATTGTTAATCACTGTGGGAAGGAGGGAGGGGTTTATCCTAAAGAGGCCAAACTCCTGCTGACACTCAGCTCACACATCAGGTTCCCTCTCCTAAACTCAAAACACCATCAATATTTAATAAATACATTTCAGAAACATAATGAAAACCTCAGCACAGAGCTAAAGGATATGTCATTAATAGAGTTAAGATTTTAATTCCAGATGCAGTTTCTGCTTGGGATGTGAATGCAAACTCCATGTATGAATAGGGAACAGAGTATTTCCAATGTCTGAGTGAGTTTTCTTAATGTGAACAAACTACAAACAGACCAAAGGTGATAGTAGAGCTCCTTCCTTGCTTGCTGCTGCCTGTGAAGAAGAGGCAGGACAGCCACCTTGTCTCTGAGTGGGTAGAAAAAGCCTATCCTGAGTCAGGAGAGCTTTGTAAGTTCTGCCAAAGACAACAAAACCAGTAGATTAAGTGGATCAAACACTGGGATCAAACAATAACTCCACATTGCAGTTACCTGGGAAATGCCAGAATGACACCTGAAAAACGCCATTGCAGCAGGAGGTGAAATGGATCTGCTGACACAGCCCTACTGTTCTTGGGGTTTGCTGTGTCCTGGGTATCACAGAAGTCTTGACTCTATGGTTCTGTAGATTCTATCCCCATTGAAGATAAAATAATTACAGGACTAGTGAAAGAAAGGTATTTTTGTTGGCATTTTCAGGTTTTATGCAGTTTCCCAGCTAACAGCACTGAGGGATTTCCTGTGTCAGACCTAACATTGAGGCATTTCAGTACAAGAAGAACCTGGATCCTTTGCCACACTTCCCACTACTCCAGCAGCCTCCTGCTTCTTTAATGCTGTTGGATTAAACACCAGAGATGAAATTTTTCCCTCTCTAAAGAAAAACCTGTGCTGTAGTTCCAAGCATGAATAACCCTGGATTCAGCAACACTTCCTGTAGCCTTCCCTAGCTCATGGCCCTTCCTACTACATCCAGAAACACAAGAAAAATAGGCTAAAGTGATGCCTGTGCAGCAGAGCCAAAGCATGGGTAGTTCAGTAAGGTGCCACCCCTTGGTGTTTGTTCTAAAGATAAATGATGAGGTGTAGTGTCTCAAGTTGAAGTTTAGGAGAAGTTCAAGGAGAAGTTTAGGTTAGACACAGGGAAAATTTTCATGAAAATGGTTATCAGACCTTGAAACAGGCTTCCCAGGGAGGACGCCAAATTGTCACCCTTGAACATGTTTCAAAGCCGTGAAGCTCCGAGACAGGGTTTAACAGTGGCCTTGGGACAACTGGGTTAATGTTCTTGATGGTCTTTTCTAATAGAAATGATTCAATGATTCTATAATGCTCAGTCACTTCTGGAAATGCTACAGAAGGGATACGGGAAGATGTTTGTTCTTGTTCCTATGAGAAACCCCAACCGTTCCTTTTGCTGGTTTTGACCCACCAGTGGTAGCAAAAAGGAGATGATTTGTTTGGAGACTGTTGAAGTTTTTAGAGACAATGTTCTGTCATTGTTGCAAACCTGAAGCCTGGCAATTGCTCCGGGAAGACCTGCTTTGTTATCCCAGCATCACTCATTCTCAACTGCTGCCAGCATTACTCGGAGAAGGACAATTTTCTCCGCTGTGTTTGTCATTTGTTGCGATGACATGGGTACTATCAATATTTATGTCTGCATCGCACATGCCTTTGATGGGACCAAGAGAAACATCACACACTGACGAGCTTTAATCTGCACAAGAACATTGGCTGCCAAAACAAAACTGGAGTAGCTCAAGTCACTATGCCAAGCAGAAAAATTACAAAACTGTGTACAAAACCTCATCCCCAGTAAATCCGCACTAACACTGTGTGCTTGAATAAATTCCTTATCTGGGTGAGTCTGGTGTTGGCAATTATTGTCTCTCTCTTCAGGATATGGAAATTCAATCAACTTCATAATCGTAGCTCTTAGGCTTTATGCTGATTATGGATATGGACCTATCATCTCAAGCCTTGGGATGGATCTCAAGCCTTGAGACGGAAAACACCAGGCAGATGGCTAGAGGTAAACTGCAGAAATACTTCCCATCATCCCTGATCAGCTCTTACAGCCTAAACCTTCTCAGAATTGAAGGATGCTGCAGAACTCAGACCATAACGATGCAAAGCAGCACTTCTGAAGAGCCCAATTAACAAGGGAGACCCACTAACAGCAACATTTGCTGCACAAACAAGCTCCCACCTGGAAAAATGAAACAAAGGAAAACAAGCAGCATTATGTACTGTAACACAACCCAGCTAAACTTTGACTAAGAACAAGCAGTCCAGGAGCTTGTAAGGCATGAAATATGTGAGCACACAGGCTGGACAGCTTCAAAAACACTCTGAATAGTTTGAATACTGACAGTCGGTGCCAAGACCACAACAAACTTCAGAGCATTACTGCTCCAAAATGAGAGACACAGGTTCCTGCACAAGTCCAGGCTCCAGCCAGGCTCCTCACTCCTCCCTTCATCTTATCAGTTGCAGGTTTCCAGATGCTTCTGCCTGCTGAAAAGCATTCCAGCAGCAGAGAGACCTGTTTCACACTGGTATCACTTAGTCAGTACAGCGTAGACAAGCAAGATGCATTTTTAGTGGCAGCTACCACTGTAATTGCTGACAGCAAAGCTGGCGATTTTCCAAGAGCAGGAAAAAATAAAATAGTGTCGCTTCTTTAAGCCACTTTTTATAAAGTTTAAAGCCTCAATAATTTACTCCTACCTTCCTACGTGAAGTGTGCTGATCAGCAGCTCCCATTGCAGTGGGAAGTTGTCCTGCCAGGAGGAAGCTGTCACACTGATTAATGTGAATACAAAATTACACTATTAATACTACCCAAGGGCAGATTTCTGCTGAATATAAACTGTCATAGCTGCTCCACTGAATTTTACACTGCAAGCTGCTACAAACAGGACCAATAAAGGGATGCTCCCCTTCCATTTTCAGAAGCCAAGCGAAACGCTGAAGCAGGCAGGGGATGAAGGAAACATTTGGACACAGAAGAGGTAACAGCTCAGGGCAGATCTACCCCCTTTCCTTGCTGGGAAAAAAAGGGGAAGAAGCACTGCTCTCTCTTTGCTGTGTTTGTTCAGGTTACTCAGGGGTAAGAACAGAAAGACCTGAGGTGGGATCACAGAATCACAGAATCATTTCAATTGGAAAAAACATTCAAGATCATCAAGTCCAACCATTAACTCAACTGTCCTAAGGCTACTGCTAAACCATATCCCTAAGCTCTGGATCTCCATGACTTTGAAACAGTTCAGGGATGGTGATTCAACCCCCTCCCCTTGTCCTATCACTTGTTACTCAGGAGAAGAGACCAACCCTCACCTCTCTACAACCACCTTTCAGGTAGTTGTAAATAACAATAAGGTCTCCCTGAGCCTCTTCCTCTTCAGACTAACCAGCCCCAGCTCCCTCAGCTGCTCCTCACCAGGTTTGTTCTCCAGACTTTTCTCCAACCTTGTTGCCCTTCTCTGGACCTGCTCCAGTACCTCAATGTGTTCCTTGCATTGAGGCACCCAAAACTTAACAGAGATGGCTCAAGGCAAAGGTGATCTTGTACTGACGTAAAATTCATGTTAGAGGCAAGTTCTGCATATTTGGGCATTCCATGATACAAACCTTGGTGTTTCTATTAGTGATGGTCAAAACCCAACAGCTCTATCTTCATTTATAGGTGTATAACAGCACATTCTCTCAGCAGCCACCCATAAAGAATAAACACGGAAAGTAAAATAATTATTAAAAAACCAAAATAAGAGGATATAATAATTTCAGTGAAACCTCAAGATTAAGACATTTGTGAATTTTAAATTCTCACAGTTCTCTGCTGCCTGCGGTTTTCCAGCTGCTTCCCCGTCCAGCAGGACAGTACAGATTCTTACACAATAGTATATTTACAGCACAACAAATCTTATCCATCACAGTCAACCTGACAAGAGATATTTTCCTACAAAACATACATACAAAAGGGACAGTTTTTCATAGCTGGGTTTTATGGGGACACCTCCTTGAAAGCACCTCTAATAACCTGCTATGAGCCTCACCAAAGAAGTACAGCTCCGCTGTGAGTACAAGGTGTGATTTGTATTTCAGACCTGGTGACAGACCTCCACTGAAAACAGGAACTGGAAACAGTAACACAAGGTACCCACTTCATTTCAAGGGAATCACTAGACCCTGTTTGATACCGTTTGCCAGGATGCTGGAGTGAATGAAGAGAAGAGGAATTTCTGCTTTAATTGAGCTGCCAGTTCTGGTCAGTGCCAATGAGGGAAGTTTACTCTATATTTATCCACACAAATGGTCTTCAAAGAAACAACTTTAGCTGCAAATTAGCTGTGACATTTGTCAAGAACAGACAGCTCGGCAATCAACCAAGAGCCAAAATTACTCTCTCCAAATGACGCAGGGTTGAATTTGTAACCCTGCAGCAGGGTTAGGAGTCTAATGTAAATCTGTTCGTGCGCTCAGAGCTGGAGAGAAGGTTGCCAGATACTTTATTCTGCCACTCCTGCCCTCCCAAGACTTTGTATGAGCGGCAGTTCAGTTGAGCAGAAGCTGTGTCACAGCTTTTACTGCAGTGAGAGCCATTATCAGAGATGCTACCTTCAAGAGCTCAAGAATAGAAATATATTTCTTTTACTGAGAGAGATACATCTTGCATGGTCAGCAAACACTTCCATGGATTCTTCTGTCTCACCTCCACTCTAATGGACTGATACCAAAGCACTTTCCCTTTCTGCCTTCTCAGCTCCTCCAAGATAAATATTAATGGCAAAGTATAAACACTCAAGTGATCCCTCTGCAGTTCCTTCAAACTATGGAAGTGCTTGAAAGTATTTATTCCACCAGATCTTTTGAGTATTTCCTGGGCTTTACTTGAATTTCTCTTCAGTGATATTTCAAGGCTCATACAGAAGTGGGTTTGATGTTTGTGCAAAGCTGCCAGGTGCAGAGTCTGCATGTCCATTCTGGGGAGATAAACTGCAGTTTGTCTATTTGCAAACATCATGATTATGGTTTTAGTATGGGATGAAGGCAAAATGGACATTGCTACAGAATCACAGAATCATTTAGATTGGGAAAGACTTTCAAGATCGAGACCAACCATTAACTCAACTGTTTCAAGGCCACTCATAAACCCTGTCCGCAAGCTCCACATCTTCATGACCTTTAAACATGGGCAGTGATGGAGACTCAACCCCTTCCCTGGGCAGCCTGTTCCAAGGCTTGATGACCCTTTCCATTAAGAAGATTTTTCTCATGTCCAACCTAAAACTTTCCCTGGTGCAACTTGAGGCCATTTCCTCTTGTCTTATCACTTGTTCCTTGTGAGAAGAGACCAAACCCCACTTCTCTACATCCTCCTTTCAGGTAGTTGCTGACAGCAATAAGGTCTCCCCTCAGTCTCCTGCTCTCCAGACTAACTAGTCCCAGCTTCCTTAGCTGCTCTTCAGCAGGTTTGTTTTGCAGACCCTTCCCCAACCTTGTTGCTCTCCTTTGGGTCTATCTGATCTCAACATCTCTTGGTAATCACTGGAACTGCAGTGATATATCGCACTACCCTTTCACCAAGGCTTTCAAGGTGATGTCTTTCCTATAATAAGTAGAAAATTAATTAAGCAGACTAAGGCAGAATCTCTGTCCTTTTACAAAGTACGAAACACCTGTAGGATTTGGAAACAGCAGCCAGAGACAGTATTTTCTTCTCTCCTCCTCTGAGCAGACTGGATATCTTAACAGAGAGCTCATGGGATAAAATAGAGTCCAAATCCCCAAGTAAATGTAAAATGAATAGTCTCCAGCCTGCACATTCTAAAAATAGCTCAGATGTACATTATGCCATGAATAATTCTGCAGTTTAGGAACACTGAAGTGTCTTTTTAAAATTTAAGCCACGTAGGCTGCAATTTGGACAACGATATTGCTCGGGGCACTTCTATTGAGATGGGGTGAGCCTGGATAATTTTCTCTTAATAGCGTTGTTGCCAGTGCTCCATTTTTCAGGATAATTTGCTTTTGTTGATGCAATGCTTTACATGTCCACATGCAGGAGAATACCAAGGGGGTGTTTTCCATTCGTAACTCCCCGGTATCTTTAAACTTGACAATTACTATGCCCTACATCAAAAGAGAAAAGGCTCATTTCAGTATGTCTGTAAGGGACCATGGGGATCAAGCTGCCACACCAGCTGAGATCAGGGTAGTGGTGGAGAAAGAGCCACAAAAGAAGGAGAAAGCAGCAGCAATACAAAAAAAACCTTGAAATCTGGGGCCACTATGTTGTTGAGTGTTAGACTTCTCCAACAGGTATTCAAAATGGTCCTGCATTTCAGTCTATCCATAAAATAGCATGGGTAAATGCATTTTAAAATAGACATTTTGAATTAACGTAAAAGGTCTATGTAAAGACTTAGGGGTAGACCATAGCACTTTGTATATCACTCTCTTGGAAGTGTTCAAGGCCAGGTTGGATCGGGCTCTGGGCAACCTGGTCTGGTGAGAGACTCCCCTCCATGGCAGGGGATGGATTATCTCCGAGGTCCTTTCCAACCTCAACCATTCTGTGATTCTGTGAAACACAAAATAAACCAATTGTTTTACAACAAGATAGACAAAAAATCCTTGAAAACTAGATTTAAATGGGGCAGAAATAAACTTGGCAACCCATCTGATTCATCAAGTTGATTAGGAACTTCTTTTTCTTGCAATAACTACATATTCATTCAGCACTTACTGCTGACAGTGAGGGTGATGGTTTAAGAATGCTGATTTTGTCCTATGGAGAGTGACCGCTATGGAAACAAAAGCTTTTTCAGATGAAACGCTGTTGTTACTAGCTGAATTCCTCATCTTAATGATCTTAACTCACAGTTTCTTTGAAGCAGTTTAAGGACAGTCAGGTTTTAATTGACAGCCAACTGCACAAAGGCTTCACTGCTTCCTCTTATGTGAAATGGAAAAAAAACCCATTAGATGATGTCATTTAAAACAGAAATAGCATGACCAGAAATAGGAGGAACAAATGTTGTGCAGCACGGTGTCACGCAAGGAAGCTCAAGGCAAACGCACCAGATTTGGTGCCAGCAGTGGGACAGATATATGGTGCCACATTTAAGCCTCTGAAAAAATGTACCACAGGAGTTCCTGGGGAACTGTGTCCTCGGCTATGGCAAACCCAGCCCAGAGAGCATCTCTACATCCAAGTCACAAGCAGTAGCATCTCTTGGGGCTGATGTACCGTGAAGCATTGAAGCTGTTGGTGAGAATTAACCAGTCAGATCACTCAACTCACAACAAATTAAAGAACAGTGAGCAATTAGGGAATTAGATGCTCCAAAAAAAGGACTGTAACAGTGATGTTACTTCCCACAGCCTTTGCACAATAACAATCTTAAAAAGCCACTCTCTCCCCAATTATTCTTTCCTTTTGAAAGCCACAATTACCCAATGACTTGGTGTGCTGTGCACTAGCAAATTGTAAATGAAAAACTCAAAAACATCACTTCACAAATTAAACCAGACAAGGTGTACCAAGATGAAGAAAAACTGCCTGTTGACCTCCCTGGACACGACTAAAGTAGATTCAAAGCCACAACTTCATCTGTTTCTGAAAATTATTCATAGAAGCTTCCGTCAATCAGATTTTTAAAGCTTTTACCTCTTTTTAAAAATGTTAAACTCCTCAACAGAGAAAAAATACAAAGGCTTAAAATTCTCCCTACAAGGTGTCACATTGCAATTGATAAACTTTAATCATGAGGTTATTGACTGTCCTTCTCCATTTCAGGCCATTCAATAATAAAATTAACTGTGTACAACTAATTGGGGTATGGCACAGACAAATCAAACTGAGAGGGAGAGCACATGGTGTTGAAGAGGAGGATCCTGGGGATCTGGGGCTTTTTGAGGAAGCAGCTCCAAACCAAGATCTGCATCTCCTTGAATACATCGTGCATAATTCCCTCCTGCTGGTGATGGTGGAGCAGAAAGAACTTTATTCCGCCGCTGATTTTCTTTTCTCTCGCCCTATAATGATACACTTGGACATCACTTTTGAGTACCTAATAAAAACACTGATACATTCAACAAGAGAGATTACAGACAGATCAAACAATATTAATCCATAATCTCTTCCAGAATCAGGAGAATTCCTCTTGCACATGTCCGTGGCTTTCTTATACAAGAAAAGTGTATGAAGAGAAGGGGTTAAGGCTGTTCTGAAACAGTAGCATACTTCTGTGAACAGGGTATTCACAGAGGGTTCTGCAGCCAGTGATCAGATAAAACCAAACCACTGGTGGGTGGGTAACTACCGGGCTACAAGCAAGATGTCCAGGCCGTCCTCCAGATGAAGGAATAGGGTTGTAGTTCTGCTAAAACAGGCCATGTGTGAGTCATGTAACCAGCCTAGTTAATGGCTTTCCTACGTGCATATGTATGTGTCCACAGATTACAGTATGGCATACGTGGACATGTCACCAGCTACCGCAACTAATTCACTCTCCTAAGCTGCCTGATCCCTGATTCAGAAAAGACAGAAGTTTTTTAGTTTAGTAAAATTAAAATCTTTTCCTCACCCATATCCTGGATATTTTCTCTTCGCTTTCAAAGAAACAGCTTTGTAATACCCCTCCTTGTTTAGTTGCTAATGTTTCTGCTGACCTACATCCACTCAAGACTCAACTGCAATGAAAACGTAAAGCACTATCAGGGCTCATCCCCTTCTACACAAACCTTCCTAGGAAGCTGAAATGGGAATATTTTTTGATTCAGTGATCTTGAAGGTCTTTTCTGACTTAAATGATTCTCTGTAAATAAAAGGGACAATTATGAACAACCACCCCCTACGAACCTTGGAAAGGTTCTGTTCTCAGTTTGGAAGATGAGAAGGTTCAAAACACCACTTGGATGCAAATCTGACCAAGAAATCTCAAACCTTTAGAAAAGAACCAACATTTCTCAGGCACAAGAATATTCCTCCAATTTTTCTTCCACTATAGTACATGAAGACCGCTTAGGAGCACCCAGTAAAGCATTAATAAACATCAAACATTCCAAAACGTGCTGCCTGGCCCAAATCTTGACCCTGATGCATGTAACCGAATCCAGATCCTGCAAGATCCCAACTCCGAGTCCAACACATTCACAGCAGCCACAGACCTCAGGGACTTGAAGCACAGTCTACTTTCCTCTTTTCGAACAACACAAAAACTCAGCTGAGCCACCCCCAAGTACTCAGTGACATGGATGGCTTTTCCCAGAATGGATTTTTTTCTCAAAATCTCCATTTCTATGCAGAAGAAATTGCTATTTAGTGTTAATCCTGTAATGCTTTGCATGATGCAATAAATAAGAAAATTAGGCAGTGCTGAGTGTTTTTAGGTTTTCAGGTTCTAAAAGAAGCAGATCAGTGAGTAGAGGAAACTTGCAGCACCCAAATGCTTCAATCCTGTAAATCAGATACCCAGTCACTTGGTGAAAATCTCAGAAAATAACAAGCAGCCCAAACCATTTCATCATTAATTTATCTGTTCTGCAATCTAACTTTAAACCACTCCCCAGTTAGTTGTGGAAACACATTCAACCTACAGTACAAACCGCCCAACAACAGTGGAAAGACACAAATGAGAAGCCAAATTCAAATTTACAGCTCCCTCCAGCCACTGCACACTTGGCAGCCACTAAGAAGATCTCCAACTGCTCTCACATTAAAATTAACAGGGTTTCAGTTCAGCAGCCTAAACCGAAGTGTCCCCATAAGGCAAACAAACTCCCAAGCTGAGACCAAAATGAACTTCATTAGGTGTAACGAGACCAGTTGTCTCAGTTAAATACAAAATAACAGCCCATAGAGCACTCTATGAGTCTGTGATTTTGGGTTATTCATTGAAAAAAATGTTTGTTTAAAAGGAACTTAATGTTGGCATCAGCAGTGCCCTCAGTTTAACCCAGACTGAAGCATCTACAGTGGATTGAGCTATATGAGAAAATTCCCCATTAGCATGACCTTAAATTAGAGTTAAATAGGAGGAGCTGGCACTCATGGCAACATTCTGAAACTTCAAATATACTGAAGGGGTTGAAATACTCAATCTATTAAGATAAGTGGAAAGAAATGTAATTACGAGTATTTCCTCTCAGACAGTTAATTCCTCTGGTTTGATGGCATGAAAGGAAAAACATTGTCCTGTGATCATTTATTTTGAATCTCCAGAGATGCTAGGAAACTGCTAGCATCACAGGCAGCAGATTTTGTATTCAAAAGGACCCACATCCAAGTGGAAAAGCCATAAAAGAATTCATTCCCAGATTGGGAATAAAGCCTTGGATGGAGCTTTATGACACCATATAAACCCCAAGGCATTTCCTTGCCTCATCCTGAAGCCATTCACATTACAATGAAACATCACTTGGTAGTTTTCTCCTCCTCCCATTTTCCTGCCTAGGGGAGAGCTAGTTTTGAGTATTTCATGTCATTGAACATTTAACGGGACACTTATATGGTCCTCAAGCCTGTGATGTCTAATTTGTGCCCATCTGTCTTGAAGTGATTAGGGTCTAATCTAGTGAATTCATCGGGCTTGTATCAGGATCTTTCTGAATTACAATGATCAAACATCACCCAAAGTGCTGGGATGTTCCACTGAGAAATGCTGATTCCCATTAACGAAGACCTGCATGAGGGAGACGCATGGATCCGTTGGAAGGAGCAGCAGGGTTGGGGTCTCAGCTCAGGGATGAGCTTTTCACTATAATTCCCTGGCATTGGCTGCATATTTCAATATTTATTTCTCTGCCAGTTCTAAAACACCACAATCACATCACTCCACTGCTTCCTCTGCTCAGAGTTCAACAGATGGTATCAGACTACACAGGGTTGTAAGTAGCTGTCACCAGACTGAGTTACTCTGCAAACAAAAAGCAACGCCAAGATGAATTTCCTCTCATCATCACTAAACATGTAGGTAACCCCCAGTTTTGAAACAAGGATTGGAAAAACCGAAGCTTGTTCTGAGCACTAATAATTAAATAAACACTCCTGTGTCACAACAGCAGGCCTGCTGCGGGGTGGGCCAACATTCCCGCAACAGAAGGAGGCAAAGACAGCAAAAGCTTTGCAAGAACAATTTGCCTTCTTGCTGACTTGGGGGGTTTTCTGCTGGCTTTTGTTTCACACACATAACTCATTGTTCTGCTTTGCTTTCTTACCCTGCACCAAATCCTGCTGTGGGGAAGCACAAAGCTGACTAAAAAGCTAAATATTCAAATACGTTTTGCAGTTGGTCGTTATTATCAACATTCTATGTGCTATTACACTGCTGCTAGTACCTATCCCTGTTATTCTCTTTATAACTATTCCTGTTATTCTGTACCTATTTATTTATCAGACCCCAATCTCTAAAGCACGTTGAGGTTCTCTGTAAGGTGGCATTAAAGACCATGATTCATTTGAATAAAACCAGAAAATTAGGAAACTGAGAAGGAAGTGCTGAAGTAGCAAGGTTTAGCCCTCAGATATATGGCCTGTCCATCAAGGGAGTCGTAACAGAACCAGTGACAGAGAATGGGGGGACTTGACCATGAGCACCGTCATCATAGCTCAGAGAGGAAATAGGGGAAGACTGCACATTTTATGTTTAGTTGGAGAAGAAGGATGAACAGGGTCAAGTGGACAATTGCAGGGACTCTCCCAGAATACCAGAGAGCAAAATGAAGCAAAAATAAAGTGCTGAAAAACAAGTATGAGAGCGAGGGAGGAGATAACCTATGGCCCAGGACAAGATCAGATATAAAAGTGCTTGGAGGTCTAAATTCTAAGTTAAATTGGGTCAAGAAATCAGAGACAGCTATGAAGACCAGAGAGTCTGAAGTTTTGGGAAGATGTTGGCAAGGTTGTGGTAATTTGCAAAACCTGCATAAAAGCATGAATGAGAATGTCGGAATTTAATTCAAGTCTTTGCTATAAAACCTGTCATGACAAAACCAGGCTACAGAAAGGACTACAGTGATGAAGAAAAGTTAAATGAAAATGTATTTGTCTCTCCTCTAACACTGAAGCTCATAACTTTCACTATCCCTCCATTCAAGGTGTAGACTGTGTGGGGACAGCCGTAAGCACCAGGAGAGCACCAGCTCCACCAGAAATAACAGCTCTGTTGGGACTACCAGGAGAAAACCAGATCCTTGGCAGCGTGTTTTGGAACTTCAGGACTAGTACATAAAGAGATTAAAGAACATGGAGTGTTGTTGACTTGGGTGGGATAAAAGTGTCAAAATAATAAGTAGGGAAAAGAGCTCCACAAGTGTTTCTAATGACTGAAGAGTTTACACAAATCCTGAGGTGCTCCAGTAGAACTGGCATTTACCTATCTGCTCTAAAGAGGCATTTTAGATTGTGTTGGGATGGGACAAGGTAAATCCAAACTGTCTTAGCTCCATCAGATGGCTCTGTTGAGTTAGGACTTTGTTCAAGGAGACCTGGAAAAGCCACCAGCCTGTTGTGTCAAACAAGTATTTAAATTCTAAGCATTAGGACTTTCACCTCTTCCAGAGGACAGGCTCCAGCCATACGAAAGCAGCAAAAGGGTGACAAACCCATGAACATGCACTAGAAACGGCTGCTATGTAACTCTTCATTTCACATTGGGATTTTTTTGAGCCTAACAGAAAAGTTTTCATGAACCTAATTTAGTTCCTACGTCCACAGTCTCGACTTCACTGATGGTGCTCCACATAAACTGACACGTTTATATCATATTATAACTCTTACCGAGAAGCGAACTTTTAAAAGCAAGATTAGATCCCCAGAAGGTTTATATAGGGGAAAAAAAACCCTTAAAAACTAGTTACTTTTAGCTCTGGAGAGAAAACGCATAAAATTACAATAATAAAGCCACACTCTTATTTCTAGGACAGTGTCATTTGAAGTGTAACTGATTGTTCAGGGAATCCATTGTAAAATTAGAGGTTCATGACTTGTCATCTTCACCTCTCCCAAATGTTACCTTCATATCAGGTTGAATGAATTCTAAGAAAACAGTGACTGCAATTTAAAATGTCAAGTATCAAAAATATTCCCCTCTGGGATGTGTCACCGAAGCCGTTTTCGGTGCATACAGGGACGCTCAGCAAGTCGTTTATCTATTTCTCCCTTGCTAACAGCTCGGCTGCCGTATGTGATACAACTCAGATTTAACACCAAGGAACCTCTCATGGGGCTGGGACTGAACAGATGGATGTAAAATGTCATTTTTTATTGTGCTTTCAGCTACTTTCACAAGCTCTTCTATGAATTAAGTGGTAATAAAGTTGATAGAACTGTGTGGGCTTTGTAACAGGCAGGTCTGTCTTCAAGTTTAAAACAAAGAGAGAAGACATATTCATTCATGTTTAGTTTTATAAATGTAATAAGCAACATTTTTCCCCTATCAAAGTCAATTAACACTTCGATGTGGACTGGGCTGGACTTCAGCTGCTTCACTAGTTAAATATTTACAACATGGATAGACACTGAGTTCTATGCTGGAGACACTTCAGCCTCCAAAACTTGATCAATCAGTGTATTGCTTGTTTCATGTTGTCAGCACTGGCCTAAGGAGACTTCTGGAGTTCAGCTGAGGCAGCCAATGCTGTGAAGTGGGGATAGTGAAGCAGCAGATTAAGAAATCCACCTGCTGAACTTTAAGCAAGCCTTTTCACCCAACATTATCGCCATGTCTGGCAGGATGAGCCATCACATGCCTCCTCAGATATGAGGAGGAAGAATTTATAACACTATTACTTAGGTAACTCACGATGGGTTTCATTAGAGCTCGTTAGAGGTGAAGAATTCATTTTCCTGGCTGCATCTCTGAAGTTACGGTGCCAAATGGGCAAGTGCTTTGACAGAGACACAAATCTTCATCCTGAACCAAGCACTGTTGCTCTGGGATGCTGTGTCCATCACTAACAACAGTCTCAGGCTGTTGACCAAAGAGGGAAAATTCTTCTCTTGCAGTGACCTCTGTGATTTGAACCCTCATCATTGCTGGAAGATGAACGCTTAGCTTACACTACAGCAAACAGCATTTTTACAGTAATTTGCAAACCTGGTTCCTTTTCAGCCAGTTTGGGAATTCAGATTCTTTTTTTACGTCCATTTATCACATTATTAAAGCACAAACATATTTTCTCCATGGAAGGATGCACCATAAAATCTACAAATTGAGTAATCTTAACTTCATTGTCTTTATTATTATAGTTATTGTTACTATTACTGATGTTCTTTGTTTTAACTTGAATTATTTCCTTTTTGTTTTGGTCTGCTCTGAGTTCTGAAGCCATCAGGAATTTTTAGGCTCAGTTAGTAAATTATCATTGCTCACTGACGCAAGTCAAACTGATTTTAAGTGTTCATCTCACTTATCAGACAACAAATTTCTCCCAAAGACCCAGCCTAGACAAGTAAACACTTTAAAAATAAATAACCCCCAAACCAATCATCCAACAGCTGCAATTTCTTAGGTCTCAAACTCATCAGAAAAGAGATCGTTGCCACCTAGTACTCAGTTCCCTTTGCCATGAAGGAGTAAAACTAATTAACACACTTTCATTACTACAAGAAAATTTGGTGTTTAGACCTTATTTATAAAACTTAGAGCTATTATTAGATAATCTCTGGCTTCTCTCTCTCGTTTTTTCTCTATTGAAGAGATGACACTAAGGTAACATCAAAGGGAATGGCCATGTTTCATTAAAGGAATCATAAACTCATAAATATAGCTGAGACGATGCAAAAACAGGTCAAAATGGATGAAAGCTCATTTGGAATTACAAACATTTTTCCATTACAAAATGAAAATTAACCATGATATTGAGAATCCAGGAAATGAGAGCGAAGAGAACAAGCACTTGGTAAAGAAACATAGCAACACATCACTTCACTAAGACTGATTCTTCTCTGATAAGTTAAGTATGGAGCGTAGGGACATGGTTTAGCAGTGGGCTTGGGACAGTTGGGTTAATGGTTGGATTCAATGATCTTCAAGGTCTTGACCAACCAAAATGATTCTATACTGTGAAACAATGGCAGTACCTGAGCTCTAGCTTCAGCTTCTAACTACATTCAGAGCAATATCCCATTCAGGTACACAAAGAAAGGAGTAGCACCTAGACACAACATCAGAGACCACTTCTTCTGCAAGTAGACAATGTAGAATAATTTTATTTATTGATTTTTGGGAGTTTACCGTCACTGCTGGAGAGGGAATTTTTATGAGGTACTCTAGTGATAGAGGGGGTGGTTTCAAGCTAAAAGAGGGTGGATTTAGATGAGATCTAAAGAAAGAAATTCCTGCTTGTGAGGGTGCTGAGGCACTGGAACAGGTTGCCCAGAGAGGCTGTGGATGTTCCATCCCTGGAAGTGTTGGCTGGGGCTTTGGGCAACCTGGTCTGGTGAGAAGTGTCCCTGTCCATGATGGGGGATTGGGACTGGATGAGCTCTGAAATCCCTTCCAACCTAAACCATTCTATGATGATTCTTCTAACTAGAGCATCAGTTTCAGTATATAAGATTTCTCTAATATGGGAGACATGGTGGGAGGTATCTCAAGGAGAAAAATCTTCTGCAAAGCTGTTTTAAGAAAGCCTAGCATTGCCAGGTTGTGGCACATCACTTGAGCTGGTACAGGCTTCTTGACACATTACCTAGAGCTGGTGCCAGGAGTCTTGTGTATCTTTTACAGCTGAATTTATGGAGCTCAAAGCATAAAGGCTTTGCATCACTCTGTTTTAGTTGCCTTTGAGTGGCTGGAAGGAGAGGATTGCTGTTACTCCTGCTGCCAAGATTTCTTCAGCTCCACAAGTGCAGCAGCTACTTTTAGATCCCAGAGTCCTTGTATTCAACCCCCACAAAGTTTCTTCTCTCTCTATTATGTCTGTTTTGGAGCATGGTAATGCTGTTAACTGTGTAATGAATATTAATGTAGCCTTTGGGGAGATTTGTTCTGTCTCTACTATGGCTCGTGTATTATAGAGCACTTTTAACTCTGCAATAACAGTTTATCATACCTGAGACAAGTAATTCACTGCACCCCGAGCACAAAGGATGCACAGACAAACCCAGGCACTCAAACAGCACCGTAATTACCTCTCCTGCCTTCTCCCCACAAAATAAATTCTCTCACAAGACATGAGCTATGGCTGGTTTCTCCATCTGTACTTTAGAAAACACAATGGCGCAGAAAAGCAGCTGCTGTTACATCTCCCACACCTATGTACACAATCAATGACGTAGCTTCCCAGTCTGAAGGTTTAATGCCCAAAACCAGACATAAAAACAAAAATAGTAAGAGTACAGTGAGGTATCAGCAGTGACACAAAGGTTGAAGGATCTTTGAAGGATGTGAAGAGTTTGAGAAGGAACCAGAAAACAATATTGCTGATGAGGCAGATGTGTAAAAGCCCCACAAAAAGTTTGAGGGGGTAGGAAACGGCAGTGAGTATCTCTGCCAATTCAGCTTCCTGAAACAGCTCTTGACAGCCAGAGAGGTGTCAGGGAAGGAGGAAAGCAAGTTCAGGGCAGCAGCAAGGTTAAACAGCCTCTTTCACACTACCTTGACACATCGAACCCACATCCAGCTTACTTCTGCTCAGCAACTTACTGTTTAGCAGAAAAGCCAAAATGTGTGAACCTTAGGAGAAAACTACCTTTGTAATCTCAGTCGTCCTACTGGAAAAAACGAGTGTATTTTTTTTGTTGGGAAAGGAGCTGCAACTGGTGTAGCTCTAGTAAGGGGCTCCCTGTGCACTGCCTGCGCTCACTTGAGTCACATCTCAGTAAGAACCAGCAGGGAGCTTGAAACTTGGTGGCTGAGTTTAGCTAATGTCACAGGGTAGAACAAACAGCCTGTTAGCAAAGGTTTTCTCACCTCAGTGGGGAAGCTCCACAGGCTATAAAACCATAAACCCCCACAAAAACACATCCTTTGGCTTAGAAAGGCATCGCTAATCCAACTGCAATATCCAACCTCCTTTCAAGACAACTGGCTTAGAGAGGCATTGCTAACACAGCTGCAAAATCCAACCTCATTTCAGTCAACTGGCCGGGTTTTTATTAGGACAGTACCCAGGAGTGAAGGTGGAATTAGGAGAATTAGGAACACCCTGGGTTTTTTTTTTTTCCATCAGCACAAGAAAGCTGTGGAGGAAACAAAGTCCATGGAGATTTAATCGACAAGTGAGCGGGAAAACTGAGCTGGGGCGTTGTGATTGTCCAGACAAAGCAAAACGAGTGTAGGGTTGGCAGAAGGTGGCTGTGCCAGTTCAGAGGGTAGACACAATCTATGTTAGAGGATTTTGTAAGATGCAAAGTAATGTAGTGCAAACAAATTAAATGTCAATCTACCAGAACCTCTGCATATAGATGAGCCTTAAGAAAATGCAGACTACAGTTTGCAGGAGGCTGGTTAGAGGAATGTTTGATGAGATTGGAAAGAAACCCACTGTGTGACTTTAAATCCCAAGCAGGAAGCCATAAACATAGCAACTTCCCTGCTTTGACTTTACTCACTAACTGCAGATTGGTGCTTTTCATGTTGGAATGTTCTACTACAATTAGGTTTTCATCTTTTTAAAGAGATACAACATACTCCACTAAAAGAGCCACCAATGACACAGATTTACCATATGAAAGGTCTCCTAAGGATTTCAGACAAAAAAGCCTCCAAAATGCCCGAAATTACCATATTAAAGGTTGGCTACAGATTTCAGACAACTGTTTTAACATGAAAATTCAGAGATGTTAAAGACATTTTTCTTTCCCTTAGTGGAAAACATTCCTGCTGCAAGTGTTTCTCAAAGGCAAAGAACACCAGCACCAAATTTTTGCTGCTCTCCAGGCTTCAGTGAAGAGCCATTTGTGTTCTGGATGTCTCTGGATTTTACTCCTGCCCCAAAGGGGTCTGAATTTAGAATGAAATCCAAATGAAGTGCTGCCAGGTTTCTCTGTGTTAAGTCTTATACAGACATTTGCTGTCCAATAGCCCACTGTGGATTTGTATTTCTGCTTTCAAAGACCCATCATCAGCATAGAAACAGGGAAAAACAATTACTCGTTGTGATTGATGAAGATCCAATAGTAACAGAGCATGAGTATAACCATCTCCAGATGTTAGAGCATCATTGTTTCTCTAAAGAGAAATATATTAAGATGAGATTAATTTAAGATGGGACTAGTAAATCCAATAATAAATACAACTATTTTAAGGGATCATGTTTACAATAGATACTCAAAATACTGTGAAAGGAAAATGTGGTTTCCACAATGAATGAGTGAAGTGTGTTTTGGTGGATCTCTACTGCATTTCAATGGCAGACACAAGACACACACCAAATGCTCCACCTCTGATGTACTAACATGGCTCTATAGAGGTAATAAAAAACCCCTGGTTTCTATTTTTTCCATAATTTAAAATACAAATCTTCAAGACCTTCTTCTCTAATAGAGACCTAAACACCAGTAACACCCATAAGATCTTCACCTAGTTGGTCTACGTTGACTTTTCCATTCCCAGCCCTTGGCTCTGATAAAATCTGTTGATGAGCAGCCACAGCCTTTAAATAGCAATTTTCAGTCAGCTGGTGAAATATCTGAAAGTTTCCTTCATGGATTATTACTTCTTGTTCAAAAAATCTCTACCTTTCTTTAACAGAGAGAATGTCTTTGGTAATTGGGTTCTTTCTCATATTTCACCTGTGATTCACAGTCTCTAGTTTGCAATATTAGCCCATAGTTGTTCACCAGTTCCCACTGTCCAGCCAAGGCATTCCCTGACATCATAAATAGTTGTCATTCCAGACTTCTGTCAGCCAAACAAGGGCTGAAAACACCACTTGGGAGAGTAATGAGAGGATCAACCACTAGTCCTGGGCATCCTAAGGAGAAGCAGAACTGAATCTGAGCGCTCTGTTCCTTTCACCATTCCTCATCCCTTTCCTTAGAGCACACACTGAATCTTTCCTTTTTTGGTCTCCAACTTCTGTTTCCATTTGATCTAGATGGATGACTTGTAACTAAAGCCTGGAGAACTTTAATCTACAGTCATATTTAAGATTACAACTAGAGAGCCATGAATTATTCAGCTGACACAAAATCTGCCATTTTAAACTGTATGGGTAATTCAAATAATTTATTAATTTCACTTTTAGGGCTCTTTTAAGTAGCCCTTTTGAAGTTGGAGCAAAAAGGTAGTCCAACAAACTGTCCCATCTCATTCTTTGTTAAATCCAGTTTGCAAGAATTATGGTGTAACCACCTCCTATATTTATATATTGGATTAGTCCTATAGTAATGCTATAATAGTCAGTAATCCTATAGTCAGATAACAACCCTATGAGTACTAAATTCTAGTAAATTTTAGTACTAAATTTTCTCATATATCTATATCTACATTATCTTCTCTTCCTAGCTAGAAATCCCAGTTCCATCCCAGTAAAGAACAATCTGGTTTCACTCACAAGAATTAACTCCTGCAATGGTTAATAAATATCTCATTCAAGCAGTTAAACATTTCAGCTTTGTTGCTGATCCCTGTTCAACATTTGTTTTTAGGCTGAGGCAGATTTACCTTTACCAGGGTGAATCAAGAAACAAATACATTTGGGTTTTGTATAGGAGGGAAGGGAAAAGACTTGTTTAGCTTTTATTTTTTAAACTTTTCCTCAAATCTCACTTTGGATGAATGAGACCTTCAGTTTCGTTCTGTGCTAGATTCAGTCAAGCCCTTTTCATACCCTGAATAGTGTCCTTCAAGGCTACAAATCCTGATAAGAAAAGAAAGCATGGATGAAGAAGCTCAAATTTAGGTCCTGGTACCTGACAGGAATGTGAGGTCCACACATGGCAGTTAAGCCCATCCTTACTTTGGTCCCCTTAGAATTCAGCTGTAAGTTAAAGGACTGTAATTTAAGAGCTCCACTTGTTTAAAATTCATGAAAATTGTTTGCCAGCTCAGGGTTTGGCCAGTAGCTCATTTCTACCACAAATTACTTCTCCCTACAAAATATTTATAGATTTGCTCCTTCAGAGCATTCATCTCTCGTTTTATGTTTTTAGGATCCTGTTGCACAAAAATAACACTCGTAGATTCTTCCCAGTGCTGTGAGTTGCTGAAACTTTAGGCAATAGTAAGATCTGGTCTCCAAGCTGGTGGATGGGTGGACCACTAGATGGGTAAAGAATTGGGTTGATGGCCGCTCCCAAAGAGTGGCTGTCAATGGGTTCATGTCCAAGTGGAGGCCAGTGACAAGCGGAGTCCCTCAGGGATCGGTCCTGGGACCAGTCTTGTTCAACATCTTTG
>JAOXOE010014660.1:0-23779 GCA_028565055.1 Phoeniculus purpureus
CTACTGCCGGTCCTGCCCGGCCTCGCCGGACACCTTCCCCCACCCCCGCCCCTCCCCGCTCCCGGTTCCCTGCAGGGCAGCGGCCCGGTGCTTGCCGGGCGCGGTTGTGGGCGCCCTCACTGCCGCCCCCATGTCGGCGCCGCTGAAGAAGGGCCCTGGGGGGCTGATCGGGCTCATGAAAGACGCCTTCCAGCCGCACCACCACCACCTCGGGCCGCACCAGCCCGGAGCTGTGGACAAGAAGATGGTGGAGAAGTGCTGGAAGCTCATGGACAAGGTGGGCCCGGCCGCGGCGGCGTGGGGAGGCCGGTTGGGCGGCTCCGAAGCTGGAAGAGAGGGGGATTGGATTGGGGGTTGAGGTAGGGCTGAGGTAAAAGGGGTCGGAATGGGGCTGGGCGCAGGGGCGTGGGGCTCCAGGGGCTAGGCTGAAGTGTTCGGGGTGATGGGGGCGGGCTCTCTGGGCAGAGGGGAGTGCTGAGGGACTCTAGAGGGCAGGGAGAGGTGGAGGGGGGGTGTCTCTGTGGGGCAGAAGGAGAGAGAAGGGGGGTTCTCTGTGGGGCAGAGGAAGAGAGGAAGGGGGGGGTCTCTGTGGGGCAGAGGGAGAGGGATGTCTCTGGGCTGGAAAAAGGGAGGGCTATCTGAGAGGGCAGAGAGAAGGAAGAAGGGGCTAAGTGGGGCAGAGTGGATGGGGTCTGTGAGACTGAGAAAGAGGGGTGTCTCTGGGGCAGAGAGAGGAGAGGTTTGGGGGGAACACAGATTTGGGGGACAGAGAAGAGCTTCTCTGGGGGGGCAGGGAGAAGTGATTCTTTGGGGTGAGCCTGGTGCTGTAGAGGTTTTCAGGGTTGGCTGGGGCAGAGAGAGCTACCTGGCTCAGGGTGGGGCTGGGCTGAAGTGTTGAGGTGGGGGGTGAGTGCTGTGTGGGTGCTTTTTGGGAGGGATGTGGGAGCTGGTGGAGAGGTGTGAGGTGAAGGAGGAACCAGAGGAGGGTGAGAAGTGGTGACTGGAAGGTGTGGAGGCAGAAAAGCAGACCTGCAAGGGACGAGCTGTGTGTCAGGGTTGAGGGGAGAAGAGGCAACAGTTTCGGGATGGAGAATGCAGTCCTGCTCCAGAGATTCTAGGATTTGTACTGGTGTGTTTTTGATACTGGGGTGGGCACTGGTAGTGCTGGTGGGAGGAGAGTTTGGGTATGGGGCTGGTGTGGAGCTGTAGTTGCCTTCTGGTGGTGTCAGCAGTGGGTCCCACCGTGTTACAACTACACGAGGAAGGAATTTGGGATTTATTCATATCAGGGTGAGCCTTGGCCTGTGACAGAGCCTAGTGTCTTAAGTACTGGGTAGTTAGGCCAAGCAACTACATGGTGGCTTTTCTGGATGAATAGGGATGCATTACCCAGCTGAGCACAAAACCTTTTCCTTAAAGCTGGGAGCTCACTAAAACCCATAAAAGCCTGAATAAAACCATCCCTGATAGCCACGTGTGGCCACATAAATGTAAGGAGTAGGAAATGTGATGCTAAACAACCAAAACCTGTGGTCTGGGGATTGGAAAAGCCAATTTGCAGTCCCACCCCTGGTGGGGACGATGCTGCAATTTGGGGTCATAAAGAGAGACTCTCCCCTCCTCCACCAGGTTTTAAAAGGCCAGGAAATGGTGATGGCCTGCAGTGAGGGCAGGACAAACAGGCCTTTTGGCCTGATGGCTTGTGGCAACTGATTTACTAACCTGGCTAGGTGTGCTGGTAAAGCCATTGTTTGAAGAAATTCTAGTTAGCTGTTGGTGAAGGCTCGTGTTATTTATAGAACAACCCAGTAAGCAGCACAGGCACCCACAAGTGGGAAAGAACAACAGTCTGAGGCTTTTTGCTGGGATTTTGATTGTTCCTTTGATGCTGCCGCTGCTTAGCTCTGAGAATCAGACTAGTCTTGATGTGACGGAGTCAGAGCAGCATGGAGTAAAAGCATCATCAGAGATTCCTCTAGACCCTGGGGGAGGGTGTCACCTTGCCAGCTTCTCCCCCTCTGGGAGGATAGCATCATAGAATCATCGTGGCTGGAAAGGGCCTTCAGGATCATCAGGTCCAGCCCTCATCCCAACATCTCCCTAACCCCTAGACCATGGCCTCAAGTGCTCTAGCTACTCATTTCTTAAACACCTCAAGGAATGGTGATTCCACCACCTCCTGGGCAGCCTATTCCAGTGCCCAGCCACTCTCTCAGGAAAGAACTTCTTCCTAAGATCCAGTCAGGTATCAGGAAGAGCAGAGCAAGCAGGGCTTATCCATAAACCTCATCCAGTTGCCCTGAAGGTTTATGAATTTCAACTTTTCCTTCCCTTTTCCTTGCACTGGTTGTGCATGCGGCGTCCGAAACCCCTGCAGTAGATGCTAAAGCAAGCAGAGCAGATGACTTTTTGTTTAAAAAAAACCCATTAAATGATGATCATGCCAAGAAATCACTTTGTGTTGGCTGGCTCCACAAAAGCCACGGTTCACACTTTTCTCTTGCTGTGTTTGTGATGAGCTTTGATCACCTTCTGCAGAAAGAAGTGGGGATAAAGGAAGGGGAAAAAGGCTTTTGAGATGTGCCAGTGGCTCTTAGAGACATTAAGGGGAAGGTAGTATGAGCATGGAAACATCTGATCCTCTTAGAACTGAGCTTAAATTGCAGGCACAAGATCTGAGGACACACACATCTTCCTCCTTGCACACACGAGAGGTGAACAGCAATCTCCATTTGACCTCATAACCTGTTTGTTCAGAGTTGGTTGTAGCAAGGCTGGTGCTCCCAAATTACTCATGATAGGACGAGGGGAAATGGCCTCAAGTTGCATCAGGGGGAGGTTTACATTGGATCTTAGGAAGAAGTTCCTTACTGAGAGAGTGGCTGGGCACTGGAACAGGCTGCCCAGGAAGGTGGTGGAGTCCCCCTCCCTACAGGTGTTTAAAAATTCAGTAGCTCGAGCACTTGAGGCCATGGTGGTGTAGGGGTTAGGGAGGAGTTGGTATGAGGGCTGGACTTGGTGATCCTGGAGCTCCTTTCCAGCCATGATGATTCTATGAAAGGAAAAAGTTGGCCTGAAAGAAAACTTCTGATTACTTTGGTGTTTTGAATTGCAGTGGGATGTTATTTGAGGGTAGCGGATATGCTTCCACAACTTCATTTCCTTGCCAGTTGTTGGCTTTACCCCACCTTCACTGGGTTATCACAATCAGAAAAGTCAGGGCTGCTGTAGTGTTTGTCACAGGTTGAAGTAACCTCACTTAGACGTGCCCTGACCTCAGAGTTCAGCTCGTAGGCAGCACCCAGAAGCTGTGAGCTATAGGCTTAATTTTTCAAGTCTTAAAGACTTGCTCAGGGCCATAGCTTCAGGCTGCGCTGGTAGTGCTGGGTCAAAGGTTGGACTTGATGGTCTTAGAAGGTCTCATCCAACCAAAGAGATTCTGGGATTCTTATTTTATTTGTTCAGGCTGTAAAAAAACTTTTAAGACTTCAGTTAGACTTGAGCTGGACTTACACCTAATGAATCCTAATTAAACATCTTTGTAGTAGTGTAGGAAACTGCCAGGCAGCCACAAGTGCTTGTGAAACCAGTGGTGAGAAGGGCTGCATGAATGGAAGGTGTTGAAAATGGGTTTGTTTTCTGGGCCAAACAAATGCAAGGTGGAAACTCAGAGCCTTGTGTGCACATTGAACAGGCGATGTATTTGCCTTCCAGACACCCGTGTGGTATCTGTGCGCGAACTTCCACAACCCAATTTGTCACTCTGCATAATGAGCTGATATTGTCAAAGCGTTTGTGCATCTCCGGTTTGGGGACGTTGAACGGATGAATTTCCGATGCAAGTTGATTCTTGTCCAAATATTTTCCTCCTGATGTTCTCCAGAAGCTGCCTGATGTGTTCCCATCTTTCAGATTCTTTCACTTGATGCTCTAGTTTTTGTCAGTAGTGACTGTTTGGTGTGTGGTCACATGCATAAAGTAGCCCTTTCTGGCACTGGGCAGCAGGACGTTCGCCTGCAGCTGAGTTGGGTGGTGTTTGTGCATTCACAGAGAGGTGAGAAGTACAGATCACAGAGACTCTGGTTGGAAGAGACCTTTGAGATCATGAGGAATGGCTGGGGGATCTGGGGCTGTTCAACCTAGGGAAGAGGAGATTGAGGGGGAGACCTTATTGCTCTCTACAACTACTTGAAAGGAAGTTGTAGAGGGTCAGGGATTGGTCTGTTCTTCATAGTGGCCAGTGACAGGACAAGGGGAAACGGCCTTAAGCTGCACTGGGGAGGTTCAGATTGGATGTCAGGAGGAATTTCTTTCCTGAAAGGGTTGTCAGGCACTGGAACAGCTTCCCAGGGAGGGGGTGAGTCCCCATCCCTGGAGGTGTTGAAGAGAAGGGTAGATGTTGCTTTGGGGGACAGGGTTTAGTGGTGCTGATAGGGATGGGGAAAAGGTTGGAATTGATGATCTTGAAGGTTGCTTCCAGCCAAAAGTGTTCTAGCATCAAGTCCAAACTGCAACCCAGCACTGCCAGGACACCCCTAACCAATGACCCTATACATGTATTGGAAAAAGCCGTGGTGGTGTTCACCCAAAAGGATGGGATCCCTAATGAGCTCTTGCAAGAACTTGAGTTTGAGGCTGGGTTTGAGGAGTAGGTGGTAGGATCATGAACTGCTTGTGAATGAGGTCTGAGGGCTGGAGAAGAAGGATGGTAGGGACAGAACAGGAGGCTAGAGGACCTATAGTAAGACACAGACAAGGATGAGCTGTGAGGTAAAGCTTCTCCACCCAGCAGCATACTGATACTCTGCAGTTCCTAAAACTGATGGTGAGAAATGCCGCTGTAGGTCACCTTCACCATAAGCAGCAGAGAGGCCAAATACAAACTCAGCAGGAGATAAGAGAAGTGTGAGTAGGTTTTCTTTTGCTGTTGGCTTAAGATGAAATGAGATTTCATCTCAGTAGAGAAGTAGCTATTTACCTCTGAAAGGAAGGACACAGAAGTGCTGGAGCGCATCCAGGGAAGGCCAACAAGGCTCATAAAGGGTCTGGAGCCCAACTCCTATGAGGATCTGAGGGAAGTGGAGCATTCTGCTTTAAAAGGTGATAGAATCTCTAAGTTTGTGTGTTTTCTGCAGAAAAGTTTACAGTTTGGGTTTAAAAAGTTGAAAAGGAAAGCGGCTGTCCCCTCTCTTCTCCCCACCTTGGCAATACGTGGTGGGGGACTAAAATGTCTTGAGGCTTTTCTTCCCCAAATTGAGTCAGTTGTTTCACTGCCTGCAGATTTGTAAGAGGTTTTGTTAAACCCTCCCTTTGTGTCTGACGCTTTAGATGGAAGCTCTTGCTTGAAATAGAGTTGGGGTCTCTAACCCACAATGTTGGTGGCAACCTGGGTGGGACGCATGGGGATCTGGATAAGATCCCATGCCACCGTCACGGCCACCACACTGGGGTGGTTTAGCCTGGAGAAAAGGAGGCTGAGGGAAGACCTCCTCACTCTCACCAAGCAAAGCTGGATGAGTTCAGTGGTTGAAACATTGCTCGTGTCTGCTGCCCTAACACCTAATTGTAAATCATTGCTGCTTTTTTTGCTCAATTTCCTTCCACGTTGCTGGTCCCTGTGGAAGGAGGATAACTCACTGAGGGGCGGCTGTTCCCAGGGCTGGGAACATTCCTTTGGCTGTCGTCACGATGCTGCAAGTGCACATGGAGAGAAACAAGCAAAACGCAGCTGGTTTTGTCACTGCCGCATTAGAAGCGACCGCGTTTGCTGCTCAAGAGGTAGCAGTTCCTTGTTTGTAGCTTTGTTTCAGCACTGGCTAATTTTGGGCTGCTTGGTAAATAAAGCAGCTCATTTGATAATAAAATCACAGCAGTTTGAGCCCTCCTGGTTGCTCTTTTAGCATCTTTGCAAGTCACTGGTTGGAGAAGATTGAACAGAGGCTGTAAGAATAGAGCAGTTTGCAGAGCTCACTTCTGCTGGGGGGAGATTTCTCTAATTGATTCTCAGCACTGTCCTGCAGCACAGTGCTGGGTCTCCTGCTTCTGTAGCTCCTTATTTTAAAGTCTTATTCCTCACAGGAGCTGGCTGTGTTTTCATTAAGCTTTTAAACCCATCAAACAATAACACAATTTCTGCTAAAGAAAAGATTTTGCTCTCCACAGCACAACTGAGCTAGGTCTGAGCAGCACATTTAGAGCCTATTTGTGTCCCACAGTGAAACCAGTTTTATTCAGGGGACAAGAGTGATCATTCTGTTGATGATGCTTCATTGTATGACATTCGCCCGCTATAAGGAAGAAGCAGTCAAGGTATGAGAACCAACCAGATAAGTCTGTCTGACTATCCATCTTCTTCTCTAGACCTTCTAATCCTTAGCATCTTCTTCATATTGTAGGGAAAATGTTGTGTAGTTCTTTTCATGGATTCTCAGATGCCTTTTTTTGTTTTAATTCTCTTAATCGTAGAATTCTCATGGCTGGAAAGGAGCTACAGGATCATCAAGTCCAGCCCTTATCCCAACAGCTCCCTAACCCCTATATCATGGCCCCAAGTGCTTTAGCTACTGGGTTTTAAAACACCTCCAGGGATGGGGATTCCATTGCCTCCCCGGGCAGCCTGTTCCGGTGCCCAACCACTCTCCCAGGAAAGAACTTCTTCCTAAGATCCAATCTCTAAACCTCCCCTGACACAACTTGAGGCCGTTTGCCTTCGTCCTATCATGAGTAATTTGGGAGAAGAGACCAGCAGTCAAATTTTTTTTCTATTTGAATTAGGATCCACTGGGTACCTTTCTCCGCACTGAAGTAGAGCCCTCAGTCAGCTCTTCCTAGAAGCACTACTGTAAGTCAGATCTAACTGGAGACTTAACTCTCCAAGGATGCTTTTTGTGTGTCCTCTGAATGGCAAAGCTCAGTGCTAAAACATTCTTTGAGAAGAAATGACTTTGTTTATCACCAGCACTTAAGGGGAAGTCAATAGGTCTATGCTGTAGGGAACTAGTTAATTCCTCTTGAAGGTTTCGCAAGTGATGTCCTGCCAAGGACATCAGTTAATTCTTTTACCTTTTAGCACTTTCCTTAAGCTCTGCGTTCTGCAGCACTAGATACCTGTGATTCCCTTCTACCTGTCGACCGCAGCAGTTGACACCACATGTGCTTGGAGTGAAGCAATTGGAGCGCACTCAGCGTGGTGAAGAACTTCAGGAAATTGCGTCTACCTTTAATACTCCTCAAATTCAATGCAAATCCTAGAAGATAGAAGCTATTGGCCAGCAAGACAGCAATAAGCCTGGACCAGTGTACCTTCTAAACTTCATCTGAACTGGTCTTGCAACTTCCGGATTTTCAGCTCTCTTCTACCTGAAAGCACACTTCGTTTTTCAAATCACCCTTTTGCTGTTGTCTGTCCCTATTGTTCCCTTGTTGTAGATAATGGAAAAGCTTTGCTACAGTGGATGATGAAGTCGCTTCCTTTATCCTCCCCCATCACATAAACTTAATTGTCATGAGCTTTTAGCACTTAAGCTCTGCATTGCTGCAAGTTAAAGTTTGCATCCTGATGTGTTTCTTTACAGCTTGAACAGTTGCATGGCAGGAGTGTTCTGCTCCTTACCTGTGCATTAATTACTTCCTGTAAAAGAGCCTCAAAGCATTTTATCAGTGATCTAATAATTTCACTGTAGATAGAACTCGAACCTATCAATACCAAATGTTTGCTGAGCTTTGAAGAAAAGGAGATTCTTTTAGCACTGTTGTCTTCAGCAGACCTTTAGCCTAGGAACACGCCTTGGTATCGATGATGTCTTATCAGAGCAGAACTTCCTCTGTATGTGTATTTTCCTGAATATGTGGGTCAGTGTGAAAACATAACTTTGGGGGCAGCCAGACAAGTAAATTCTGTCTGTGGGCTTCTTTAGAGCCTGAAATGGGGCAGGAAGCTCTACATGTGTGTGGTCAGGGACATCTGTGCCATTTACTAACTCCACAGTGAATTTTCTTCATATTAAGAACGTACTTGGGGTAAAATGTAATAATCTAAAAACATAATGATCATTAAATACAATTGTATGGATGTTGGGAGTTTCCTTAGTCCATAAACTTGGTTCCTTTCCAGTCTGGACTTGAGCAGCAAGTCCTTGCTCTCTACAACTACTTTACTCTATAACTACATAAAAGGAGTTTGCAGTGAGGCTAGTGCTGATCTCTTTTCCCAGGTTACTAATGACAGGATGAGAGGAAATGGCCTCAAGTTGCAGTGAGGCTGGTGCTGGTCTCTTCTCCCAGATTACTAATGATAGGATGAGAGGAAATGGCCTCAAGTTGCATCAGGGGAGGTTTACATTGGATTTTAGGAAGAAGTCATTTCCTGACAGAGTGAGTGGGCACTGGAACAGGCTACCCAGGGAGGTGGTGGAGTCCCCATCCCTGGAGGTGTTTAAAACCCAGTAGCTAGAGCACTTGAGGCCATGGTCTAAGGGTTAGGGAGGAGTTGGGATGAGGGCTGGACTTGTTCCTGGAGCTCCTTTCCAGCCAGGATGATTCTATGATTCTAACAGTTGCAGTTGGTTGTGAGAGAACATTTTTGTGTGGAGTGTTTGTAGGGAACACTGAATTGTGTCTAATAACTCATCACTACCTGCTATTTGGAAGTTCTCTTAATGTTTTCTGCATTAACTGCAGGTGGTGCGTTTGTGTCAAAACCCAAAACTGGCCTTGAAGAACAGCCCACCCTACATCCTAGATCTGCTGCCTGATACCTATCAGCACCTACGGACCATCCTGTCACGCTACGAGGGGAAGATGGAGACCCTGGGAGAAAACGAGTATTTCCGCGTGTTCATGGAGAACCTAATGAAGAAAACCAAACAGACCATCAGCCTCTTCAAGGAAGGGAAGGAGCGGATGTACGAGGAGAACTCTCAGCCTCGGTAATGGAGAAATGTTTTCAAATATTTGACATAAATTTGCTGTAGAGAACAAGAGCTTGAACAGCTCTCTGCTGGTTGCTGGCTTGTCTGTGCATGCAAACAGCCTTTGAGGAGATTTAAGTCCAGGTGTAGAGCTTTAAGCAAAGTATTCTTGGTTCTGGTGAAATCTGAGAGCAGAACAAGTGTTCAGAGCCTGGATGGCCTTAGTTGCTGTGCAGTTCAGGTTCATATAGGCAAGAAAATCTGTGGTGAAAAGGGTTTGCAGTCTTGTGCATCGTCACATAGAGAATGGTGAGGTTCAGAGTGATTTTAGGAAACAGCAGAATATTTTATGTTGGATAGCAAATCAGTCATCCAGACTAACACTTGTTGTGGTTGGTCTTCAGGCTACAAGCTGTGATAACAAACAGAAGCTGTTGAGTGTTTCCAGGGGGTGAGAAGGGGGAGTAACCTTGTTTAGTGCAAATAAAATACATTGCTAAACCCCTGTAACTTCCATACATTGGAAAAAGTGTTTAAGGGAGATCACACTGGAGGACTCTTCTCCTTTCAGTCACAAGACATAGCTGAGATCAAGGGACTTTTAACTAAAGAAGGATGAGTGGAGGTAGGAACTGACTGTAGCTAAAGACAAAATAGTGTGAATTTGATGAGCACTGCCCTGTACCTGAAAAGATGCTGCTTTCCTTTGAGGAAAGGAGAGCTGAGGTGCTTCAAGAGTAGAATTAAAGCTCCGGGAAAGATGTGTTTTACATATTTATCTAAGTGTTGGCAGCAGCTCTGACAGATCTACAAAGAAATAATTCAGAGAGTTAATAATCCTCATCAGTGTGTAGTCAAACTAATTGACAGATGGGGGTGGAGGAAATCCAGTTTGATAGCTGGGAACCTCAGATGCAGGATTCCAGCAGAGGCTGGAGGAGTTCTTCTTGTGGTGCTGAGAGTCTCTGGGGGATTGCTGATTGTAACTTTTATGAATAAACAGCATTTGTAGTGAGACTTGTAAACAGAAGCATAAACCGAGAATCGCATCCTGGCCAGTCTCATTCCGCCTTCCTTTGCTTTTCAGTCAGCCCCGTTACTGTTTTGTCACAAAGGGGAAATATCAGTCACCCTTTTCCTGCTGCTGGTAGTGAGCCTGCCGACTTCCTCAGTTCTCTAATTGTCAGAGAAAAGAATGAGGTTGGAGTAGTCTGTGTTTGGTTCCCATACCATGGAGATAGCTGCCCAGAGAGCAGCACTTGATCTTCAGCCAGGGGTTCTCTTAAATGCTGCTCTTCCAGCATCAGACCTAATGGGTTTGTGAGCTTTTGGAACTGGATCAAGTGCTATGGATCAGCAATGGGCCCTTGTGGTCAAGAAGGCCAATAGGGTGCTGGGATGGATCAAGAGGAGTGTGTTTAGCAGATCAAGGGAAGTTATTCGGCTTTAGTGAGGCCACATCTGGAATCCTGTGTCCAGGTCTGGTCTCCTCAACTCAACATGGATAGAGAATTAATTGAGAGAGTTCAGTGTGGAGCTACGAGGATGATTGGGGGTCTGAAACAACTGCCTTATGAAGAGAGATTATGAACATTGAGACTTTCTAGTTTGGGCTAAAGAAGGCTGTGAGGGGCTTTAATCACTGTCTATAAATCCATAAGGGCTGGATGCCAAGCAGAAAGGAATCATCTCTGTTCAGTGGCATCAGACAGGACAAGGAGTGATGGATGTCAGCTTGAACACAGGAAGCTTCTTAATCTAAGGAAAAACTTCTTTACAATCAGGCATGGTCATTAAGTATTGGAAGGGGTTGCCCAGGGAGGGTGTAGAGATGTTTCCAGACCCTTTGGATGTGGTTTTGTGGAGTTGATTCAGGCTTTTTAGGCAGTTATGTTTTTCAGGAGAGTTGGACCCGATGGTCCAACCCTAGTAAACTGTATAAACAGTGTATTTGTTTCATATGAAATTGAGTTAAAGGAATTTTTTTGACTATAAATGCACTTCTAGATTTTAAAATGTATCTAGTGTGAGTCTTATTATATTTTAAGGTGAATAAACTGAAGCTTTGTCACCTTGTTAGAAGTTGAAGGAAAAAGTATTTAATTTTTCTTGTAATTTCAGTAATAATTGTGTGGGAACAGCCTTCTGGAAGGTTGTCAGCAGCCCATAAAGCGAAAAAATATAACATGGGTCTGGTATCCACCGGAAATGGCTTCATGGCAGTGTCTATTTGTATGAATTGTAGAGTCACCATGGCTGGAAAGGACTTCCAGGATCATCAAGTCCATCTCAGCATCTTCCTAACCCCTAGACCATGGCCTCAAGTGCTCTAGCTACTGGGTTTTGAAACACCTCCAGGGATGGTGACTCCACCACCTCTCTGGGCAGCCTGTTCCAGTGCACAGTCACTCTCTCAGCAAGGAACTGCTTCCCAAGATCCAATCTAAACCTCCCTTGACACAACTTGAGGCTGTTTCCCCTCAACATTGGGAGAGGAGACCAGCACCAGCCTTGCTACAACCTCCTTGTAGGTAGCTGTAGAGAGTGATAAGGTCTCTCAGACTCCTGTTCTCTAGACTAAATAACCCCAGTTCCCTCAGCCTGTCTTCACAGGGATATATAAAAGCAGTCAGCTCTGTTCTCATTACAGCTTGTGGCTGATGTTAGTCTGCAGTGTAATGAAAAATTCCTTTACAAATCTAATCTGATCTCCTGAATAATCATTTTGTCTTGACTTCTTTTGACTTGGATTTTCCGGTTGTCCTTGAAGCTTCTTTCTTCCTCTCTTACACATTGAGCTTTATTTTGTTTCCTGGTGTGTTTGCTCTTCTCCTTCTCCAAATGTCTCTGGGTGCAGAGCAAATACCCTATTTTGACATTTGCATAACCAGTGTGAAAGCTGAGCAGGTGTTTGCTACTAGCAAACAGACAAGTAATTAGAAATTACTTGAAGCTTCCCTTAGATTATAGGATCAATCCTGATCACCTGAGCATCAACCTTCTCGTTTTTGTTTTTTCTAAATTGCTCTCTGTTTCTCCTCTCCAGTTGCCGGGGTGGATGTCCTTGTTGGGCTGAGGCAGAACTGGAGAGCAGCTGCAGCAACCGCTCTGGCTTGGAGCTGCTTGTGCTGCTCTTGAGAGCTGTGAGATGAGTGTCGTACAGTGCTGTGTGGTTTGGTGCAGTGCTGGACCTGTGTTTAGAGTAGCATGTGGGAGTAGGATGGATGTGGGGAAGAATTTCTTCACTGAAGGGGTTGTTGGGCACTGGCACAGCTCCCCAGGGCAGTGCTGAAATCCTCATCGCTGGAAGGGTTGAACCAACGTGTGGAGCTGGTGCTGAGGGACAGGGGTTAGGGGTGACCTGGCAGCGCTCGGTCCAAGGCTGGACTTGATCTCAAGGGTCTCTTCCAACCAAAGCAATTCTGTGGCTCTGTGAGCGTAATACAGATGTCGTTTGGTCCTTGCTGTAAGGCAGTTTAAAATCCAGTGGTACCAAATGAAAGTGCAGTTGCATATCAAACATTGAAAGGTGGGTTTGTGATGAGAGCTCATGCCTTACTTAGTGTATTCCTTGACTTTGCAGCACCTCTGCTCCTCTAGTGTTGTTTCAAACAGGATGACAAGAGGCTTGTGTGAGCACTCAGTGCTTACGGATGTGGGTGAGTGTTTGTTCCTTCAGTTTTAAACCCGTTGCAGTGACAGAGCTGTTAGAAGTCAGGGCAGCTCTCCCCGTCATACCTTAACCATCTAACCCTGCTGTTAGCTGACGTCCAACACTGTGAGCACTTGATAGTTTCCTTTCTGTTTTTAGGGCTGTAACAGCTGTTTTATCTCTCTTAACACTGTGGTTTTGATCTATAGTTGTTCAGATGAAACTGTTGCTCATTCACATGAGCTCACACTGCGATATTTGTGAAGAGAACTCATTAATTTTATTAGGAGAGCTCAGAAGATGCTATTTAAATTCTGCTTGAGCTCACTTCCACATCCGTTTAAAAATTAATGCTGTTTGAGGGTGCTTTGAAAGCTTTGTGTGCCCTCACTGACTAATGAGAACGTGCAGTAACTTCTAGTTAGTGTTTAAATACCGACTTTCAGCAGGTAGAAGGGATCCAATTTGCCACTTTATGTGTAGGATTGAGGGGTTTTTTAGTGGAGATACTGTTGCTCCTTGGAGATTTGACTGGGTTGGGTTGTCCTTGCTAATAGGTTGGACTTTAAAACCCAATTATATGCTTGGGGAAATGATAAAATTAAAAGGACAACTGCAGGCTTTGATATTGGGATCAAATAGTGTTTAATGAGTTACTAGTTCTGGATATTCTGTCGCAGGCTCTGTGAAGGTAAGGGTAATGTCATTCAATAATTGGTTGGCTGTGATGAAGTAATTAGCAGGAATTCTTGAGGCTAAACACATTCCCAAAGCTGTTGGCTCCTATTCCTTGTAGATCCACAGTGCTTCCTCACACAAAAGGCGTTTTAAGACACCTGACTTGACATTTGAAAACCAAAACGTGCTCAGAGGTGAAGTTTGCAGCCTACACGTGCAAGGCAAGAAATTCTTTACAGAGGCTCCTTCACAGCTCTGTCTACAGAGGAAGGTTCATCATCTGAGACTTCACAGACCCTGTAAATACTGTGAATTCATCTGAAGTTTGCTGTTTAACTAGTGAGAACAGAACACTGGTTAAACACGTGTTGTATTGTTTTATTGTCTTTTCCTGCAGTGACTTCACAGAATCACAGAACATTAGGGATTGGAAGGGACCTCGAAAGATCATCTAGTCCAATCCCCCTGCCAAAGCAGGATCACCCAGACCAAGTCACACAGGAACACGTCCAGGTGGGTTTTAAATGTCTACAGCCTAATGTTTGCACCAGAGAATCCTGTAAGTTCTCCATAGGAATGTAACCTGCCATGACATCTGTATTTGGATACTAATCATGGTGACAGGATAGAAATGTTTAATATGCAGGCTTATAAAACCAAAGCTTTCCTGACAATATTTTCAACCAGAGTAACATCTGATCCTGTGAAAGCAGCTGTCTGCAAATTTTTGAGATGCATACTCCAGTCTTTCTGATCTGTCTTTTAGCATTCCACGGCAATGCACACACTTCACTTTAGACGAATTATCTGATCCAACTATTTTAGTCCTCGCAGTCACTTGCCACCAATTTCTTCTCCTAACTCTGAATTAGATAATTGCAAAACCTGATGTTTGATATCTGCTAATCAATTGAAGTATCTATCTGAAGTCTTCAAGTATCCTAGCAATGAGAAATTAGCACCTAAGGGCTTGATTTCTGCAAAGAGACACAACTGGGAAACATGCCATACTGAAAGTTTTAGATAGGAATTGGCATTACCAGAGTCTTTGCCTGCTTCCCAGACGTGTTTGACTCACAAAAACCATCCTCCAGAACCCCGCTGATAAACCTTTCTCCCATGGCTGCTGGCTCTTGCTTTTGGATCCCCTCCGATCTAACAGTGAGCAGCACTACCTTTCCTCCTTCACAGCTTTCAGAAATTTATACATGAGTAACCAGAACAAAACCCTTGACGTCTTTATTTCCCTCCCATGTCTTTGGAAGAGTTTCATCAATGGGCTGGAAACAGAAACAGCTTTTCTCCCTTTTTCTTTCCATATAGACACCCATGTAAATAAATCAGGGGAAGGCAGAATTGCAGCGCATGGACTGTCTCCCACAGAGAGCCAATTAAAGCTTGCTGGATTAGGTTTTGATCTGGGAAAAAAAAGCAGCCTCAGGTTTTCGGAGCTGAACTTTCTATAAAACATATGTGTGTACTCAGTGCTTTACCATCTAATTGTAGTCCTGGGTTTTACGTGTTGCATTCTGAAAACACAGAACCAAACAGACTCAGGAAAGTTAGAAAGGTTGTTAAGAACAAATTGTCACCAAAAATATGTGCCTTGTTCCATGCGTTATTAAACTTTAACAGATGCCTTCAAGTGTCTCTGTGCTTAACTGTCTGTTTTGAAAGTGAGTTATGAGTGAAACAGACATTTTTTGTTTTAACTGAGAGTCCTTGCATTGCGAAGACCTCTGCGTTAAGTCACCCAGGAGAGTGGTTTCTGCCTGTAGTTGAAATGGAAGTACCTGCTTTTCCAATTATGTAATAATTTGTTTCTGCTGCGTAGTCACCCCTGGGTGTGGGACATTATCATGAGGTAGAGACAGAAAACTTGATGCTCTAGCAATTTTTAAATAAAATCCTGCCCTCAATTTCTTCCCTTGCAGATGAGCTTTCTCTTCCCATGCTCAGCGGTTTAGAGGAAGAAGAGAACTCTCCAGGTCTGATGGATGTGATAAAAAGACCAAGCACCAAGTAATTGACATGCTGTGACTGCTACATTAGGTTGGAGGAGTGACCTCACTGGCCCAACAGCTTTTCTTCCACAGAAATCATGCTTCAGTGGAAGCAGACTGAACACAGCGATGGAGAATTAGGGATTTGCCTGCTTGTATAGCTTTTACCCACTCTTTTCCCTCCACCAGCTTGCACAGTTGTTATTGTGGGCTGGAACACAAGCCTGAGGTCGATGTTACACTGCCATAATTAAATACACGCAAAGCAGTTATGGGGCTCCCCGCACCTACATCTTATCCAAGCGCCTGAACGTTTTGGTAAGGGGCTATATTCTTTCCTCTGTCATAGTTGTGGAAATACATTTTCTGGTTAACTGTATGTTTAAAAAAACGTCCTTCTGCCTTTGAGTTTCACAGATGCTCCCTTGAGAGACAGCAAGTAGGAGAATCTAATTTACTTCTTTATATCCCATCATCTTTTATGTGACAAACCCTTTTCTTAGGTTCCATCTTGAAGTCAATAGCCTGTATTTCTCTACTCGCTTTTCATTCACTCTAAAAACCTTTCATCACCTTTGCTGGTCTCTGAACATGTTCCAGCATCTGCCAGGTGCTTTCTCATTTTAGGGCTATGAGAAGTGCAGGTGATGGTTAGATTATACAATGAAACTGTGGAAGGATAATGAGGAGCAGCGAGAGCAGACAGAGGAGGGAGTCTGGTTACAAAAAAAAAGAGTAAAAGGGAGTGAAAGGCCATGAGAGAAAGAAGGAGAAAACATGATGCAGGTAAGAAAAATAATGGGGAAAAGAAATCATTAGCTCTGTATCACAATAGTACCCAGGGACAGCAAGCGACTGCCTGCAGAAGGCAGAGAAGCTTTGCTCTTACTTAAAAACTACAGGACTTGGGACAAAAATATGAAGGAAGGATGAAAAACAAGCCCAAAGAAATGAGAAATCATTACGTGGCAGATGCGTTGGCTCCATGTTTGTTCAAGAAAAAAGAAGCTGAAGAATAATAGGGATGAGACAGATTTCTTCATCCGGAGCGACAGGGATTAGCTGTTGTCTCAAAGCTGCTCAGATCAGGCTGCGGTTTAGGGACCGCTATTGTTAAATGACACTTAAAAAGGGGGCAACTGTCCCCTCTGAACACTATTCAGTCTTTCCATCCCAAGCCAGGCAGCGTGGGGCAGTCCACATCAAGGGAGAAGCAGCATCACAGCTTCCTGCTAGAAATGACAGGATTTCTCAGCCAGGGCTACTTGTGTCAAATTGCCACAACCCTGGCATGTGCTATCCCTTTCAATGCCAGTTTTCTCAACTGGTGTTGGGCAACGTGGCCACACACTGCCAAATTCTGTCAGCAGCGCCAACACAACAACGCTTCGGACTCCACAGCCAGATGAACGAGTCTTTCTGGTTGCCGACTCTCCGGTGGTGTCACTGGCAAAAAGAGAAAATGAGCAGCAGAGTGGAACTCGTCATTTCTGGGTATTTCTTCAGGGCAAAATCTCCCAAGAAACAGACTTTCTGAACCATATTGCATCTCAGAACACATGCAAATTTTTTCCCAAACGTCTCAAGCATTAAGATGCCTGAACAGGGAGAGATTTTCTTCTGTAGTAAGTTATATGATTCTGGAATCAGCCAGCTAGTTGGTAATCAATAGTGCCAACAGGAGATCCTAGGTAGAGAATCATAGAATCACAGAATCATTAGGGATTGGAAGGGACCTCAAAAGATCACCCAGTCCAATCCCCCCGCCACAGCAGGATCACCTAGACCAAGTCACACAGGAATGTGTCCAGGCGGGTTTTAAACCTCTCCAGAGAAGGAGACTCCACAACTCCCCTGGGCAGCCTGTTCTGGTGCTCTGTCACCCTCATTGTGAAGAAGTTCCTTCTGATATTTATATGGAACCTCCTATGTTCCAGCTTACACCCTTTGCGCCTTGTCCTATCACCAGATGACGCTGAGCAGAGCCTGGCTCCGTCCTCCTGACACCCACCCTCCACATATTTATAGACACTAATGAGGTCACCCCTCAGTCTCCTCTTCTCCAAGCTGAAGAGACCCAGCTCCTTCAGCCTTTCCCCATAAGGGAGGTGTCCCTCTTCCTTCATCATCTTCATTGCTCTATGCTGGACATCCTCTAGCTAGCCAAATGATAAAGGTCATAGCCATGCAGAACCAGGGAGCCCAGACAACTGATGTGGAGTTCAGTCAGTTCATCCTCCATCTCTTAATGCCTCTCCTGCCTGGCATGGTGGTTACAGTCAGTACTGCCTGTGCTCATTGTGTGTTTCTGCACCATGAGAACAGCCATCCTGTAAAGTGTTTGGAGGTCTGAAGAAAAGAGCTGACTTTTAAGACCCACAAGGTTATTGTGATCATCTTTTGAAAAGCCAGTTTAAATCATAGGAGATTGCAAATGAAAATGAAAGAAGAAAATGACTGGATGTTTCAATTACATACATGATCGACAGAAGGGAAACTTTCACACATTGGATGGATTCATTTAGTCTGCAATATTATAGAACCATAGACTACTCCGGGTTGGAATGGACCTTTAAAGGTCATCTAGTCACACACTTCCTGCAATGAGCAGGGTTGTCTTCCACTCGATCACATCGCTTACAGAACTGTCCAGCCGACCTGGTATGTTCCCAGGGATGGGGCTACCTGTGCCAGTGTCTCACCACTCTCCTTGTAAAAAATTTCTTACTTGTATCTAGTCTGGGTCTACCCTCTACCCTTACCCCTTGTCCTATGGCAACAGGCCTTGCTAAAAAGACTGTCCCCCACATTTCTTATAAGCCCCCTTTAAATACTGAAAGGTTGCAAAAAGGTGTCCCTGGAGCCTCCTCCAAACTGATCAACCCCAACCCTCACAGCTTTTCCTCACAGGAGAAATTTGAACAGCTAGTTCCTATTGCAAAGCACATTGCAAAGATGTTGGATTAATTTTCCACTCTAGACGACATCAGTAACATTTTTATTAGTAGAAGCCTCTGGATGATATCTTTGTCCCTGGTGATTAGTAATAACACGGAATTTATAGTGCTTAGACATTAGCTCTTCATTTTACAGAAATCGCAGCACTTCGCCTGCGTATTCAGGTTGAGCTCACCTGCTCTTCCTTCTCTCTCCTGTTATGCAGTACTGCAGCCCCAGGGGTTTATTCAGAGTGACCTCATCCTTGATCCTTCCAAACCCATCCTCATAAATAAGTACCTCAGAAGCCTCTCCTGAAGTTGCTGCTTCTGACAAGGGAGGAAACCTCTCTTCTCTCAGAGTAACCCACCAAGGCTGACCTAAGTTTTGTCTCATCTGAGATGACTGATGTTTTAAATATTTATGAACTCCTGATCATACTGAGTCATCTGCTGTCAGTACTTGAGTGTTTTCCTTTTCTCTTTCAGTGAAACTGTGCAGCAATCACTTGCTCTGTTTCTATGTGCAATGCACCTAGACAGTCTGGACTTCAGCTGTGTACATAAAGGCAGTCCTACTGATGCTGGTGAAGCTCTGCTGGTGACCCCTACTTAATGGTGCAGTCCCCTGTGCCTCCACCAGCAAAGACACTGGAAAAGAATTTGCTGTTTGGAGTTTGATTTAAGCCTTGGATTTGTTTGGAAACAATTGGTAATGACTGTTAAAAGACTAGGCTGTGACCAGGGCAGCTTACAGGGTACCTAACAGAAGTACTACGAAATGTTTTCTTCTATCAGCGTATCCCATCAGGTCTTAAATAATAAAAGCATCACATCTTAGAAAAACACCTGAGTGTGGAGGTTTGGGACACCACTTCTGATGTTTGTGACACCATTTCTAATGTTTGATAAGTGATTTTCCCTAAGCTGCCTCAAGGCTTTGCTGACTGATAAGCTCCTTGTCGCATGCTGCTGTAAAGCTCTCACTCTACAGGAGCTCTGCTGTGTAACTCACCGCCTCGTCAGGTAAGGTGTTTTATGTTGGGCAGTGCCAGTGAACTTCAGAAAGTTGAACCAAGCACCAGATTATATACTGAGGTGGGAAAAAGAGAGATGTGTTACAGTATTGGCAGCTATGGGCACAAGTGAGTATAAATCAGTAAAATTTAACATTGCAAATTCCAGAACATTTGGGGGACATGGTTTAGTGGTGCTGATAGGGCTAGGAAAAGGTTGGACTGTACAAATCCCTTGGTCTGGATATTTTCCTGTGCAGCTTGGTCTAAGTGATCCTGCTCTGGCAGGGAGATTGGACTAGGTGATCTTTCCAGGTCCTTTCCAATCCCTTATGATTCTACGAAGGTCTCTTCCAACCTTAATAGAAACTGTTCTATGATTCCTTGCTTCCTCTGGGACCCATGAGGGTACCATGAGAATTCTGTTAGAACCCAAACGTGGCAATGCTGCTACATTGTCATCCTGACCAAATGTTGGACCTCCACAGGAACTGTGGTCTTTCTCATAGGGTCAAATTCTTGGGTACATTTTCAGGTCATCTCTTGGGCTTTGGTCTCAGGGAACGGAGGAGGCGTGATGGCAAGCGTCCACTGACTTTCATCTACTGACCACCATCTGGTACCACAGATGCAGTAGCACAGCCTGCGGAGCTGGCTCGGGATGTTGGGTGTATCTAACACAGCAAGACTTTTGCTGGAGTAGCCCACATGGGTCCATCCGTACCCACTGGTGTCCTCGGAGATTGTTGTGCAGCTATGCCCTTCATATTATGTAGTCTTCCTGCTGGGACTGGGGTCACACACACGCCTGCCCCTGTTGTAGCCACTCATCAACTCACATGTACCTACCGGCACCCATGACCGGTGGCCTCAGCTGCATGTCACCTCTACACAGTTAGTACAAGTCTGAGAACAGCTTCTGAAGCAGCCCCTTGTCAGAAACCTTTCCTATAGTGGGTGATATCTGAATACCAGGGGCTAATGCTGTTGTTTGTATTTGTCTATGAACATTCCTAATTTTAATGATCACTTACACTGGGTTAAAGGTGAATTGTTAAATGTGAGTTCACTTTGTTAAATGTGAAGTGTCAGGTTGCTGTTGACACGGGTAGAGGAGGAACAGGACCCATAATAGCCATGTCAATAGTCCCTTGTGATTTCCAAAGTGTTTTTTACTGGCATGTGCTTTGGCCAAATCTGATACCACAGGGAAACGTCCCAGCTTCTACCAAACCCTGCAGAGCTGAGGAAATCAAGTGCTTACAGGACCAGGCCATTTGGCATCATTCTTGCTGAGCAGGTCATCTGCAGTTTGTAAATCCCTGAATACCTCCTCAGCCCATGGTGGTGGAGCAGACACAGCAGCATCAATCAAAAGACTGACAGCTGTGATTCGTACTGAAGAGTTTCCTGCTGAGGCAGATTGTACACACTGAAAAATGCAGGTGGCCTCTTCAAACAAAAAAGCTATTTTCCCTTTCTTTTCTTAATTTTTTAAATTCTGATATGTCCTTCCAGTGGAGGGCACCCCTTGTTCGTTAGGCTTGTTGGAGATTTACCTCTAATTTGAGATTAAAAAGTATTGTAATAAGGGTGAGTACCCCAAAGAAGGTGTGAGAACCCCATTTGTCATAAATGTTACTGCCTTCTTTTTTACTACTCTTTGCTGATCCCTCCAAGAGCCTAGGACAGAACACAACCCTCCACAGAATCACAGAACGTTAGGAAGGGACCTCAAAAGATCATCGAGTCCAATCCCCTTGCCACAGCAGGATCCTCTAGATCAAGTCACACAGGAACATAGGTGGTTATCTCTAACGTGGTTGATTTGCAGGGTCCTATAGGAGCAGCTGCTAGTTTTCCGAGCTAAAGGGCTGCCACACAAAAGACAGTGTGGCAGTGAGTGGTGGGTTTTGCTGACACAGCACTTTGTTTCAACTGAAAACAAGAACTAGAAGGAGCAGTTGGAGAAACTTGACCTTAGCTGTTACCTTCAGAATTAAAACTTAAAGCCAATACATAGTGCTCTTCTTTTAATGAAACCTTGTTAGATGCTGCTGGAGAAACAGGTGATTGGCAAGTCCATCTGTTACAAAGGCAAAGAGATGGAGATAGAGAAGGTGCTGTTTTCCTAACGCTATAGTAAACACCTAATGCACCGTAAACAGAGCAAGTCATGAGGAAAAACATGAAGAAACTCTTATTTTTTAATCATCTGAATAGAAATTTAATATCTTTGCCTTTGCTAAAGTGAGGCAACTTGCTGCTGTTGAACAAAGCTGCTAAGTCACAAGCATTAGGGCTGGTATTGACAGGGCAGTTGCACACAGGACCTTATTAGGAAAATTAGGGGATCCAAGTATGTAGGGAAACCTGAGAACCCAAACTGCCACATGTACAGTACAACTCAACCCCTGCCAGCCTTCCCAGTGCTTGTGTTCTTCTAAAAACACCTCAGTCTTACCTCATTCTGAGGTAAAACTTCCTTACAGTCAGAGTTATTAGGTATTGGAAGGAGGCCAGGGAGTTCCCTTCTCTGGAGATGTTTCAGCTCTGTCTGGATGCGGTTTTGTGGCGCTGATTGAGGCTTTTTGGGCGGTTCTGCTCTTTAGTGATTTGTATCCTGCTTGAGCAGGAGAGTTGGACCTGCTGGCCCTTGAAGGCCCCTTTCAACCTTCATAAACTGTGTGGAATAGAATCATAGAATCTTGTGGGCTAAAAGGGACCTCTAGATGTCATCTAGTCCAGCCTTCCTACAGGGACAACTCTACCTAGGTCAAGTTGCTCAGAGCCTCATCAAGCCTGACCTTAAATGACTCCAGGGAAGGGGCCCCCACCACCACCCCGGGCAGCCCACTCCAGCCATCAACCACCCTCACACTGAGGAACTCCTTTCTAATATCCAGCCAAAATGTCTCCTTTCTCAGCTTGAATCCATTGCTCCTTGTCCTATCTGTGCAAACTCTCTCGAACAAAAGACCTTCCCCTGCCTTCATAGAGCACCCCCTCAGGTACTGGAAGGCCAAAAGATGATCACATGAAGGAAGGCTGGATACATGGGTCTAGTGCAATCTTTCTGAAAGGCACCCATGCTAGTAAGTAGGATTTGAGTCACCTGTATCAGATATTCTCAACCCATTCCCAACCCTGTTGACAGCTCATCTCTCTGCATTTATTGGACCGTAAAGTGAGGCAATGATACCTGCCTATCTTTCAGGGCTAGGAGGTAGCATCTTAATGAAAAGTTCTGTGAAGTACCTTTCAATAAATAATAAGCAGCAAGGAGACAGAAATGTTGAAGTTATCAATCCGCTTGATCTAAACAAATACATTTTTCTTGAGCAGAGAGGGAAAAATCACTGTCTCGAACTTCCACTGACCGAGTGAGGTAGCAGGCGGCTGACACCAACGTTAACCCTCCAGTGCAGTAGTAACATGCTGCAAGTTTGTACAAATGAATAACTTCCTGCATCCCTAACATACAAGGACAAGTTGTTTCACATCATTGAGTCTGACCAATTTCACAAGCCACTGAACCTGATTCAATCACCCATGTATGAAGAGACTTAGTTTGACTAATAGGTGTCTTTCAGGATGGTTAATAAGGCTGAAATTGAAGACACCAAACAGCAGAGGATTTTGCTTCTCTCTTGATTATCCATTTTAGTGGGAAACTGTCCTTGTTTTCAAACACGTGTGACTGACAGACAGTCAGCTGACCGTGAGCCAACAGTGTGCCCTTGTCATCAAGATCAACAGTGTTCTGGGGTACCTTAAGAAGTGTGGCCAGTAGGTCCAGAAAGCCCCCTCCACTCTGGTCTGGTGAGGCTACATCTGTTGTAGTGTCCAGTTTTGGGCTCCCCAGTTTACAAGACACAGAGAACAACTGGAGAGAGCCCAGCAGAGAGCAACAAAGATGATTTAAGGCCTTGGAGCATCTATGTTGAGAAAAGGTTGAGACAACTGGGGTGGTTTATCCTTGAAAAGAGAAGAGAGAGGGGAGATCTGATCCACGCCTATAAATATCTGCAGAGTGGCTGTAGGGAGGATGGTGCCAGACTGTTTTCGGTTGTGCCCTGTGACAGGACAAGGAGCACTGGGCACAAGCTAAAACTCAAGGAGTTTCATTTAGAAATACTTCTTGAATAGTGTCTTTACAGTGCAAGTCACGAAACACTGGAACAGGCTGCCCAGGGATTTTGTGGAGTCTCCTTCTCTGGAAATACTCAAATCCCTCCTGGATAAAGCCCTGTGCAAGGTGCTTTATGCACTGCTGCTTTGGAGGGGTTGGACTTAATGATCTCCTGACGTCCCTTCCAACTCTGACAATTTTGTGGTTCTGTGACTGTGTGACATTCCTTGCTGATGAGACAGCCACAGTGTAGTCCTTTACACGTGATCTTGATCGCTTTGGTTTCCTCGGGGCAGCAGGAGAAAAGGTACTTGCAAGATATATTTCATGTGATTTCAGATTGCTGCTTTAGGTTGAAAGGAATCACACTCCAGAACACAGAATCACAGAATCACAGAACATTAGGGATTGGAAGGGACCTCGAAAGATCATCCAGTCCAATCCCCCTGCCAC
>JAOXOE010014729.1:0-23772 GCA_028565055.1 Phoeniculus purpureus
GAAATAAATAAAAAATTGGAGATTCGGTTTTAAACTTTGCTGTGTGGCCCTCGTGGCAGATCGAAGGCGCTGAGAAATGTGCGGAGCCTGTTTGCATAACCCCGTTTGCAGCGAGAGATCTCAGAGCCAAAATGCAAGTGCGGCCGGAGCCGGGGGGGCGGAGGGGAGAAAAAAAGCAGGAAGGGCTGTGATTATTTTCATTCTTGCCCCAGGCCATATAAATTTCATAAAAAATAAAAGAGAAAGGAGTGAGGGGGAAGGAATATTCAAATATTTGGTTAGAGAACCAGCTGTGTGAAGGCAAGGAGCTGTGCCAGCCGTGGGGACACGGAGGGACCTGGCCCGGGCACTGGCCAGGGGTTGCTGTTCGCAGGTTCGAAAGCACCAAGAAGGAGGATGTTGGGCTTTGGCTGATGGTTTTGTCCTGGCTGCTGTCTGATTTCTTAGCACAGAGGGGCTTGGTCCCGGCTGGGAGGTGTCTGCGGGCAAATGGAAGTGCTGGGATGAGGTGAGGGTGGGTGATGCTCTGGGGTGGGGATCCTTGTCTGGGGTGCAGGTGAATAATACTCTACTTACAGAGCCACTGCCAGCCCCACAGCCAGCCCCCGGCTCACCTGATGGATCTCTGTGTCTCCTTGAACTGGTGAAACTACGACAGACCAGGCTGGGTGGGAGATTCAGCATCTTCTGTGGCAGCAGCTGAGGCGATGGGGAGGAGCAGGGCTGTCGGTGCCTGGGCTGATGCAGGACCGAAGCAGGCAGGGTCTGCTGGGCTGGCTCAGCATCCACAGCCAGGCTGGCTGCCAGGGGAATCCTCCCCGTTGTGCAACGCGCTGGAGCTCTCTAAGGAAGCTCCTGGCTCTTGAGACATCTTTGAATGAGGCTGAACAAGTGACTGCCTTGAATTAAGAGCAGTTGCAGAGGGGTGGCTTCAGGCCCCAAGTACTTTTTCCATCCCTAGACCTTGTGATGCATTAATCACCCTCAGAGCAGCGGTGCAGCCAGCTTAAATCGTCCTGACCCTGACATTCCAGAGTTGTCATTTCTTCCTCTTCCTCCTTCTCCTCCCTCCCAGCTGCTCCCACCTCCTGCCTCCCTGCCAGACAGTTGCAGTGGGGCTGGCTTGAGGGTCCCATTGCACCCCATTTCTCCTGGAATCCAGAGCTCCTTTCAGTTTTTGTAATTTTTTTGGAGGAGAACTTGGGCTGTGCGTGCCCTTTCCCTAGGAGGTGTCCCTGTCCTGCTGGGAGCCAGCCAGCTGTCCCTGAGCCTTCAGAACAGGGTCACTTGCCAACAAATTCACTATTTATTCACCCTTTGGCTCTTGGGAAAGTTCCCTGAGCTCAGTTAACCCCACTGTTCCCTCCCAAGACCTGGGGCCAGTGCAGATTTCAGAGAATCATAGAGTAGTTTGAGTTGGAAGGGACCTTAAAGATCGTCTAGCTCCAACTCCTGCCATGAGCAGGAACAGAAGATCATGTGCCTGGCTGGGCACAGAAGAGCGCCTCTCTGTGCCAGTGTGTGTTCACATCTCTGCTGCTGGCTCCTTCCGTCTTTCCAAACCCTTTGAACTCCAGTCACGGCCAGTGAAATAAAGCCAGGGTGACTGTCCCAGGCTGAGGGCATGAGCAGGGTGAGACCCATCACGCGACAGCAGAAGCAAATCCATGCACCCAAGAAGTCCTCAGCTCTGGGCTTGCTCACTTCAGGTGGGCTCCATCCCTGCCCCATCCCTTCTGTTCCCTTCCTGCACCTCTCTCCCTGCTCTGCCCCTCCACCCCAAAAAAAGATGCTGTTTATCAGGGGTCTGTGCTACCCCAGAAACACCTTCCCTGGTGCAGCTCAGCCGTGACGCTTCCGATTTCCTGTCTGATCTGTGATGCTCACCCAGAGCAAGTATTATTTATTACTTGGAAAGAGCTGTGATTACAATCCCTGGTGATAACTGTCTCCAGTCCAAGGTGTGTATAGAGCTGTGTGTATGGGGCCACAGGCTGGGATGCTTGAGGAGTCCCATAGCTCAGTCAGTAGCTCCAGTGGGGGCACAGCTCTTCCCGGGCTGTGAGAATCCATCAGGAACAGTGGAGGAGAACACCAGACCCAAGAGTTGGGAGGCTTGAACCACCCTCCACCTCAATTCCCCTTCAGTTAGGTCCAAATTTTTCTAAGAGGAGGGAAATATTCAAACCTCAAGATGTTAGGGGGGAAGAAGGAGCAGTGCAGAAGCAGGCGGTGGGAAGGAGCCAGGGGAAGGAAGAAGAGAAGCGGGCGGAAGAAACAAGTGATGAACCCCTGGGGATTAATCAAACCCTGCTGAAGGGCTTGAGCTGCATTCTGAGCGAACAGGGAAAGGTGCAGGAAGCAGGAACCCGGTGAGAGGGGACATGGAGGGGACCTAGCAGAGGGAAGCCTGGGGCTGGGGACCAGGAGGGGGGCCCAGGGCAGGGGGCCAGAACCATCTGGCTCAGCTGCTCCTCTGAGCCAGCCTCTGCCTAAGTGCAGGCAGGACCCTCCCAAAGCCCTGCAATGAGCCCCCACCACTGCAGCCTCAAGGCAGGTGGGGGTGTGGGGGTGTGGGGGCTGTGCTGGAGGACCCCTCAGTCCCCATGCAAGGGCCAGCACTGTGGCCAGACAGACACAGGGCTCTGCCAGGGATGGGTGAACATGGGTTGGGGTTTGGGCTTGTGCGACCAAAATTTCCTCTCTCGTGCCAAGTCCTATCCAGGTCAAGGTGGAGGGGGTGAGAAGGTGCCAGACAGGGTAGATTCCTGGTGCCTGGCAAACGCTGGCCCTGTGAAAGGAGCATTGCTCCTGTCTCCTGAAAGCCCCCTTGCAGCATCAGGGTGCTGACTTGGCCCCTTGCCCCAGAACCCCAAGCTCAGACCAGCACCCCTGCACTGGCAGAGGTCTCTAGTTCACCCCAAACCTTGCCTCTGGCTAGCTGTGACCACAGCCAGTTCAAGTTACCGCTCTCTGCCTCAGTTTCCCCATGTGTAAAGTGGGCACAACAGAACCCACCCCACTCCACAGTGCTCTGGGTGTCACTGGGTGGTTTTATTTGACTCTGGGGGTTTCCCAACATGTTTTTGCAGCTTCCCCCTGCCCAGGACCTATTTGGAAGGTGATTCTGGCAGCATGGAGAGCTGCTCCAACCATCCCTCCCTGGCACCCAGCCCTCCCTACTGCTCTCCCCAGCTGGATGCTTGCAGGGGCTTCAGCCAAGCATCCCACCAGGGCCCCAGAGGCCTCACGTCTCAGGACAAGCGGGGAGGGAAGTGTTAGGGAACGCCACGCTTAGGACCCTGCATGCTCTGGGGCTTCCCAGCTTTTTCCTGGAGCTGCTGAGCTGGGAGGGGCCGAGCCTGCGGCTCCCCATAAACCTGGCGGCTTAGCCCACGTCCCGGGCAGATGTTGGGACTTCTCTGCCTTGGAGAGGAGGGTGGGAAAAGGAGAAGGACGGCTCTTCCTTGGAGAGCTTGGAGGAGAGCTCAGCACCCCTGGGCTTGAACTTTAGCACCCTCTTCTGCAGGAATTTAAGGAAAAGTATGCCCGTATCCCAAGCAAGCATCCGGATAGCGGAGCAAGCGCTGCGCTGAAGCGGAGCAGAAGCCACCTACTTTCTCCAACGAGGTTTTTACGAGGTTCTTCATAAAGAAAGAACACTGGGGAGAAAACGCCGAGGAGCTGGGGAGTGCTTCCTATGCTCGGGACGCTTGGCGAGCGGCTGTGGGGCCGCAGTGAAATCCCCGCAAGGAGCCCGTCCTGCCCTGCAGATGTGTTTGATTGGAGCGGCGCGAGGGTTATTTTCTTTTGACTGAAGGCAACCCAGCCCCGGCGGATTAAGCTCTTTGTGTGTGTGCGGGTTCGCCTCCATGGGAGCTGCTCCTGCTAAACTGGCTACAGGGCTTTCAGGGACCATCCGTTAGGCTGGTGGGACGGGGAGATCTGTTTCCGTGGCTCTGAGGCGATGCTGGGACAGTAGCTCCCCTTGCAGGAGCGCAGGGTGCTCCACGATGGCCGTCTATGCCCTCACGGGCTTCTCACTCGTCAGCCTGCTCAGCTTTGGTTATTTATCCTGGGACTGGATGAAGCCCAGTTTGGTGGCTGATGTGGCCACAGACCCCATGGAGAAATCACTGCCCCCTGCCTTCTCCAGGCCACCCCACATCATCTTCATTCTGACTGATGACCAGGGCTACCACGATGTCGGGTATCACGGCTCAGATATCCAGACACCAACACTCGACAGGCTGGCGGCTGAGGGGGTTAAGCTGGAGAACTACTACATCCAGCCCATCTGCACCCCGTCCCGGAGCCAGCTGATAACGGGCAGGTAAGCTGCTGCCTGCTTGCGTATTTCCCTTCCATCATCTCCTTAGCTCTGCAAGGCTTAACCCCAGCTTGTTGCTAGGCAGATGCCCTCATGCACTAGCAGATGATGGAGATCCTCCAGAGAAAGGCCTCTTGATGGCTTTCTCTAGAAGGCTCCCTGGGTAAATGGATGATTTTTGCATGAAATAAATATCAGCACGTGGTAAGGCTGAAAATGTGGGTACCATTGGGTAGGGGATGTTGCTTTGAGAGAAGGTTTTCTCTGGTGAAGAGCTGTGTCCCCAGGGCAGTCCCATGGTGCTGTCACACTGGCCCTTGGGCCTTTGCTGCTGGGCAAGGGGTGAAGGATCGTTCTCTGCTGCACCTACAAGTCCTTTGGGCTGTGCTTCTCCTCCTTGCACTGGCCAGGGCAGGCTGGATGCTGGTCCATCACCCTGTTCCATGGAGGTACAGGCAGACTTCCCCTCATTCTGGGCTGTTCTGCCTCCTGAAGCAGATGGGGCTGCCCTGGAGATGCACTTGCAGGTCAGCCAGTTTCATCAGTCTCCTGCTGAGGAGTGAGCTCCAGGGATATGTTTATGGATATGGTCACCTGCTGGCTAGATGAAGACCTCTTATCTGTCCTGATGGCTCTAGAGTGTTCCCTGGCATCACCAGGGTGCCCAAAGCAGGGTAGGGCACCCAGTTAGGGCACTGCCAAGCTCTGGGGATCAGTACACAACTCTTGCTGGTGCTGCCCAGCCCTGGCACAGCCCACCCAGCTTCCCTGAGCTGGCAGCAGTGGGGCCAGCTGCTGGTGCCATTCTGGGAGATCAGCCCAGTGCGCTTTTGAGATGTTTGATGAGCTCCCTCTCTCTCTTTTTTTTTTAATCTGTTTTTTGTGCTTTTGGATGAATGAGAAGCTCTCTGTCTCTGGCATGGAGTTTGCTCCATGGGGGTGGGCTGGTGACATGGAGAGCTGCATGCATTTGGGGTCTCTGGTACTGAAGTACCACCATGTTTCACCCAGTGCTGTTCTGAATCACCACTGATACCTCCTGGCTCTTCCCCGGCAGGTACCAGATCCACACAGGACTGCAACACTCCATCATCCGCCCTCGGCAGCCCAACTGCCTGCCCCTCGACCAGGTCACCCTGCCCCAGAAGCTGCAGGAAGCCGGCTATTCCACGCACATGGTGGGCAAGTGGCACCTTGGCTTCTACAAAAAGGAGTGCCTGCCCACTCGTCGAGGTTTTGACACCTTCCTGGGCTCCCTGACGGGCAACGTGGACTATTACACCTATGACAACTGTGACGGGCCGGGTGTCTGCGGCTATGATCTGCACGAAGGGGAAGATGTGGCTTGGGACCAGAGTGGGAAATACTCCACCTTTCTCTACACCCAGCGTGTCAGCAAGATCCTGGCATCCCACAGCCCCAAGGAGCCCATCTTCATCTACGTTGCCTTCCAGGCGGTCCACACACCTCTACAGTCGCCCAAGGAATACATCTACCGCTACCGCTCCATGGGCAACGTCGCTCGCCGCAAGTATGCCGCCATGGTGACGTGTATGGATGAGGCGGTGAAGAACATCACCTGGGCCCTCAAGAAGTACGGCTATTACGACAACAGCGTGATCGTGTTCTCCACTGACAACGGTGGCCAGACCTTCTCAGGGGGAAGTAACTGGCCGCTCCGAGGCCGCAAAGGGACGTACTGGGAAGGAGGAGTCCGTGGCATTGGTTTTGTTCACAGTCCCCTGATCAAGCGCAAACGTCGGACCAGCTGGGCGCTGGTTCACATCACAGACTGGTACCCGACTCTGGTCAGCTTGGCCAGGGGCAACCTGAGTAACGTCTCAGGTTTGGATGGGTACAATGTCTGGCCTGCCATCAGTGAGGGCAAGGAGTCTCCACGGACTGAAATTCTGCACAACATCGACCCCCTGTACAACCATGCCAAGTGTGGCTCCTTGGAGGATGGCTTTGGCATCTGGAACACAGCTGTGCAGGCCTCCATCCGGGTTGGGGACTGGAAGCTCCTCACTGGTGACCCGGGGTACAGCGACTGGATCCCCCCACAGACCCTGACCAACTTCCCAGGGAGCTGGTGGAACCTGGAGCGTCTCACCGATGGCCTGAGGAAATCTCTGTGGCTCTTCAACATCACTGCTGACCCCTATGAGCGCTATGACCTCTCAGACCAACGCCCAGATGTGGTCAAGACCCTCTTGATGAGGTTGGTGCACTACAACCGGACGGCCATTCCAGTGCGGTACCCTGCAGAGAACCCCCGGGCTCACCCTGACTTCAACGGTGGTGCCTGGGGACCTTGGGCCAGTGAGGATGACGCGGAGGAGTGGGAAGGCATCGAGGAGCCCCTGAAGAGCAGGAACAAGAAGAAGAAGTGCAAGATCTGCAAGCTGCGCTCTTTCTTCCGCAAGCTGAACACCAGGCTCATGTCCAACCGCATCTGACACAACAGCGTCAACCCAACCTGGCCAGGGTGGACCTCTGGACAGCAGTGTTGTGGGGTGGGAGCAAGGGACAAGGATGGATGGGGAGGTGGCCAGCACCCTCTTGCTTTCCCTTGCTCTAGGGTTTAGCCTAAACACTGGTCCTCCCTGAGTGGACTGGTGGCTGCAAGGAGGTTTTCCCGGTGGATGAGGGATGCTGATGGTTCAGCCGTGGTGCTCGGTGATGACGTACAGATCCATTGAGCTGGACTGGCCCAAGCACACCCATTCCAAAGACAGACCCTTTCCTCCAGGACTCTGCAGGCAATCTGAAGCTTTAAGTGTTGGACTTTGCAATGGCAGGAGGAAGCCCAGGAGCCTAGGGTGGCGATGGAAAGGTCTCTGTCTGCAGGATGTCACTCACCATTTCCCTGTACATATGTGCTTCTGACTTTCTGCTGCCTTTGCTCTTGCTCTGACACCTTGAGGGCATCCCTCAAACCTAAAACCATGTAATTTCCCTATTGTACTTTGTGGGAGGACAGATTGCTGACCATGGAGGTCAGACATGAGACTGCTAAGGCTGCACTCAGCCTTGCTGCTCGGGACCTCATGTGGGGCTGTGGCTTCTCCTCTGGCTTGGGAAGCTGGTGAGGAGCTATGACCCATGGAGATGTGGTTGGATACACTCAAATGGCCACAAGCTCTGATCAACCATGGGTCAACCACCTAGCAGACCCTTTCATCCACAGTTCTGCCTGGCCAAACACCCATGTGCATGGCTGCAGGCACCCATACTCCTCCCTGTGCACCCTGTGCATCTGACTTACACACTACCCCTGCTGAGGTCCCACCCCACATTCCACCCCTGAACCTAGGGCAGGAGGAAGATCTCAAGAAGATCTTTGCAGAGGCTGACGTGCCGCTCCGTAGCTGCAGGACTTCAAAGCCACGGCGGGAGACGTGTGTGACTCCCACTTGCCAGCACTGCACTGCATCCCCTCGCTGCAGATGGGCTCTGCTCTGCCACCAGTGGCTGTGTAGGGTAGAGGGGAAACACCTCCCCATCATCCATCCCCCTGCCGCAGGGAGGCAGCTGGGGCGGTTGCTGCGGATCCAGCCGCTCCGGAGCCGGGGCAGGCAGCGCAGCCCGATGCCCCCGCGCTGTCGGCGGGGCGCAGCGTACGTCCGTGAGCTCCGCTGAGAACTGGCGAGGCTGAAAGGGGGTAAAAGAGCTTCGGAGCGCTGGGGATGCGCGGTGCATTTCCATTTACACAATGTGTTTTACATTTCTCCCCACAGGTTTCTCTTGGTGCAGCGCGTGTAGGCGAAGGCCCTGCTGTGAATTTTGAAAATAGTTATTTTTGTCTCTGGAAAATGAGGCCCGTTAGGACTTGTCAGCTCTTGGATGAGCAGTGTGGGCTTGCTTTTTCTTTTTTTCAATTTTCTTTCTTTTTTTTTTCCTCCCCACCCCTCCCTCTCTCTCTCTCTGTCTCTCTCTGTCTTCCCCTCTCTCTCTCTCTCTTCTCTCTCTCTCTCTCCCTTGCAAAATAACATTCATTTTAAATCTGTCACCCAACGCGGTGACAATTGGCAGCGCGCACGCCGAATACCTTTCAGAGCGCTTTACAGACCCTGTGTGTGTGAGAGAGGGAGAGAGAGAGGGATGGGAAGATAATGCGATGACACGTTTGTGGGGTTTCAGGTTTTTTTCTTCTTACTCTCAGCTGGATTATTTGGGGGAATTGGGATTTTCTATAGAAACAAAGGGGGAAAAAAAAAGCTGACAACGAGGCAGAACAGAGGAGGCCTCTTGTTGTAGAGATGGGAAGGAGTTTGCGAAGCTGGAGTGTGGCAGAGTGTGTGCTGGTCCCGCTGCTTTGTGTACACCTAGCACCCATGGGCACATCCCTTGTGGTGGCAACGACAGCAGGTGTCAGAGCAGGACTCAGCTCCTCCATCAGCTCCTTCTAGCTGTGGTGGCATCAAGGACAGGTTTCAGAGTGGGACTCAGCTTCTCCATCAGCCCCATCTCCCTGTGTTGGCACCAAGGGCAGATGTCAGAGCGGGACTCAGCTCCTCCATCATCCCCATCTCCATCCATCGCTCCATGGGGACTGGTCTCTGCATCATTACTGCATCCGAGGGAATCCTGGGAGGATACAGAACATCCTCCAACTACCTCAACTGGCCACTCCAGTCCCCAGCCCCGTGCCAGTGGTGTGTCCTTCGGCAGTGACAGGCACTGGCTGTTCTTTGCTGGAGAAGAAGAGGCTGCTGAGATGCATCTGGTGTGGTCGGAGGGCAGGGGGTGATTGTTGTGGGGTTTCGAGTCGTGGCAAAGGCAGAACAGGTGCAGGAGGGAGCGGGAGAGCGGGGCTGGCCATGGGGCGGCGACAAGGCTCTGGAAATGGCTTTAATTTCCATATTTATATAAACGCATCCAAGTTTAGTCCTTCTCTGATTTTTTTTTTCCCTTCAAAAATGGAAATTTCCATGAAAACATGTTTGATTTTTCTCCCTTCACTTTTACTAGTGATAAGCTTCATCTGGTCTTGCTTCATTTCCAGTTTCTGATCTGCTGGACCAATGCTGGGTCCGTGAAGGCGGCCTGACTGTAGGGTTGGGGCTGTCCTCTTCTCCTTTTTTGGGTTAAAAAAGTTGAATTCAGTGTTTTTACTAAAAGAAACGGTTGAAAGGAAGTCTTAGTCCCCAAAACCCACGAGGAAAAGCAAGAGCACTTCTGGGTGCCTGGAGAGTGCAGAACCCCCAGTCTGATGACAGCAGTTGTCCCTCACCACCTTTTCCAGTCTCACTGTATCTGGATGGGGCAGGGAGATGTCCCAAGGGCCATCAAGACTCGGATGGGAGGAGTGGGGTAGGTATGTTGGAGGGTAGTGTCTGCCTCTAGTCTGTCTCTACCCTGCAGACTGGAATAAGTTAAGATGAGGATGGGATGGGGTTGGGTGGAGTATGCAGATGGGAGAAGGGATTCAGGATGGGGAGTGGGATGGGCAGGCAGGATTTGGGATTCCTCAGGATCTCTCCAGTCCCACGGGCTTCTTCTGTCTGAGAGAAGCAGCCCAGTAGTAGAAAAGGGGATGGGCATCTCAGCAAACCAATGTGGTGGGAGGGCAGCAGAGCACCCTGAGCACCTTGTACAGTGTGGAGCTCTGGGTCAGGGGCTGTAGCTCACAACCATTAGCTGCATCTTTTCTCCTTCCAAGGGTCCAAGGATGAGGGGTTTGCAGAGGTTTCTTCCCACCCAGAGCTAGAGGCAATAGCCCCAGCAATTGTGGCACCTGCTGGGTTTCACTAAGTACCCAGGGCCATGTCTACAGGAGGATTCTGCCCATGGACTTTGGTGTTGTGGAGAAGGTGGCCTTGGGGACGCCGTGTCCTTGTCAGAAGCAGGTTCATGTGGCCGAGGAGCGAGCGCTGGAGCCTGCAGGGACAGGGCACGTTTGCAAACACAACCCGAGATGTAAATCAGCTCTCCTTGCCATGGTATTTATAAACTTCCTCTAAAAATAACCCCCAATTCAGCTTCCCAGGGGACAGCAGCTGAGCATCCCCCAGACCCCAGCTTGCGTGCGAAATTGTCCCAGTAATTTTGGGATCTCTGCAATATGTAATCCACAGCCCTGCTGGTTCTGCCCATGGGGTTCTGCTTGATGCTCCTCGAGGGCCATGTGAGCCCTGTCTCCTGGGCGGAGGAGAGGCGGACCAGCCACAGCCCCTCAGGGACATGCTGGTCCTCTCCAAGCCCCATGGGGCAGCTGTCTGTCCAGTGCCTTTAGGGTTTGGCACCATCCCTCAGGTGCCCATACTGGGGCAGACCCAGCTGGTCGAGCTGGGTAGGTGCCGGGAGAGCAGGAGGCACCTCTGGAGAGACGATGGGGTGACGGAGAGGAGCTGAAGGGATGAAGGTCTCCATCAGGCGGCCAGAGCGGAGCACGGCAACAGGAGAGCAGCCTGGATCACCACAGCCCTGCAGAAAGGAGTCTTGGGGTGGCTGGAAACAGAGCCATTGGCCAAGGAAAAAATGATGCTGAGGCTCCCGGGGGAAGGCTGGGACTGCTCTCCTCTTCTGGGAGGGGACACCCCCAACCCAGAGGGGAATGTCCCACCCAGAACTTCTGCTCCCCTTTGGCTGTCCCTGGGTGCTGGGGAGCAGAACCAGGCAGCAGCAGCTCCTGCTTGAGAGAACATCATCAGCAGAGCAGGGTGTGCTCAGCATCCAGGAGCCTGACACCCCCTCACCCTCAGAAAGGGAAAAATGCTCAGTCTTTTACTGAGCATTACCCTGAATAGCGAGGGGGTCAGGAAGGGAGAAACCCCTCCTGGAGACCTGCATCTCCACCAAGCAGGAGAAAACTGGGAGGGAGGCAGCATCCTGTGGAAGACTTTGCCATCACCCCCTGCCCCAGTTGAGGGGCTCAGGGGTGCTGGGAAGGTAGTAGGGGGAAGGCAATGGGGGATCCCTCCCCCCAGCTCTGGGAGCACACCGAGTCACGCGTGTGGGGCTGAACACACGTGCCAGTACGGGAGTGGGAAGGGGGCAGGTCCCACTGCAGCACCCACGAGGACATTAGCACAGGTGGGAGCACAGAGGCGCACAAAGCTGCACACAGGGGTCTCCAGCCTGGGGGGCTCTTTGTCCAAACTTTCAGCTCTGAGGGGCTGCTGGGGGCTGGCACCATAGCGTTCCCTGGAGCATCAGACTGCTCCAGCATCCTGGCACAGCCCTGAGGGTGATGGATGAAGCCCCCTTTTGCATGGGAGCAGGGTGAGGATGGGGTGTTTGGGAACCATCATACCCCAGAGCACAGATCAGGCACCTGCATCACCCTCACTCCAGTGGGGTTGCCAACTGTGCTCTGCTTGTGGATGACGAGGGAGGGTGCCCAGGCCCTGGGGGGCCATGGCCCCCACCCCATGCCCCGTTCATGAGTGGGAATCATGTCCCACGGCTGCAGGAGCTCCTGTGGCTGGGCCACGTGGGAGCAGGAGTCTGGATGAGGGGATGCAGGGTGGGGATGAAGGTGGGTAATCGTGCAATTAATGGAAAAGCCATTAGACCTTTCTCCTCCTCCTCCTCTTCTTCCTCACTCCGCCACTTGCTGTCCTCCTCCACTTCCACCTCCTTTCTTCTCTCCCTCTCTCCGCTCCTCCTTCTCTCTCTCTTCTCAAAGATTTTTCCCTATTTTTGTCTGGTTAGAGCCTTTTCTTTTCCTTTTAACCATTTGATGGCAGCCTCAAGGGGAACTCAATCTCATCCATCCAAAGGCAGTGCCCCCCAGTTGGCTGTAGCAGTCTTCTGTCCCAGGGCAGCGAGCTCCTGCTGCTGGAAAATCATTCCAAGATGGGATGAAAGCTCAGGAGAAAGCTCTGCTGGGGGGTCAGAAAGTGGGAAGGTGCAAGCAATGGTGTAGATGGACGAGCAGTGCTGGGTGCTGTGGGTGCTCCCAAGGGTGCCAGCAGCAAGGTGGGCTCAGAGGAAAACTTCATCTCTGAGGTGTTGGAGTGAGTTACTGCACTTTTGCTGCCCTTTCTGTCCATTTTTTTTTGTTGTTAAATGCATCAAGGAGGCGGCTCAGCAGCACATGTGTGAGGCAGGAGGCAGATCTTCCTCCAACCTCCGCTCTGAAATTCCCACTATCTCCCCCCTGGCTTGGGCACCACAGGGAAACAGCAGTCCAGGACCAGCCTTTTGGACATCCCTAGCTGGCCTTTAGGCCAAGCTGCTATCCCCATGATGATGGAGGGTGACACCAGGAGACCCACTCCTTCAGCCACCCTGGAGCCCATGGAGAGAACTCATGGGCAAAGCAGGGAGCAGGTAACACCCAGCCCTCCCTTGCAGAGTGATCGGGGCCAGCCCCCCTGGGGTAGCCCAGCTGATGGCAGGACCATGCCGGGGACCTGCCTTCTTTCCTCCAGCTTTTCCTGACACACTTCTTCATCACCCACCCCAACGTATCACCATCTCACAGCCCCCCAGACCCTGCAGGGGATGCTGCAGTGGACACCAGCAGGGCCTGTATTTTTTTATTGGGGGGGGGGTGTGAGAAGCAGTTGCCGGGGCGACAGCATCCTCCTGCAACATGGAAACTGCTGTTTCCATGGAAACCCTTTTTGCCCCAATTATTCTACCACAGTCACATCCTTTAGTTTGCTTTTAATGTTTGCATTTTAAACTTTACCCCCACCTCACTGCAGCGAGGTGACCCCCGGCCACCATCAGGGCCGGGTCCCTAGCTGGGCTCTGGTCCCCATGGGCTGGCGATGGCTTTGGGTAGCAGTTGCCCCGGCAACAGAAACAGGGCGTTTCTGGCAGCGGTGGTCGCCATGGGGACGGGGATGCTGACGAAGGCTTGTGAAGCTGAGAAGACAAATTGCCCTCATCATTATCTCTGGGCTTGTCAATCAAACATATTCCCTTATTTACCTCAGTGAGGAGAGAGCCCCGGGAGCACAAGGAGAGGGAGGGAGTGAGACGAGAGCTGCTTGCCCCAAACTCCGCACTGGGGAGGGAGCATTTCCAGCCCCTCGGGATGGCCACCATCACCTGCAATCGCTTCACCGAGGAGTACCAGCTCTTTGAGGAACTGGGCAAGTAAGTTGGAGATGGGGCTGGGATGCTCGGAGTGGGGCTGTGCCCTGGCTGGGGAAAAGCCTCAACGGCTCTGGGAACCGCTGGAAATGGGGGAACAGGCAAGGGAGGGGTGGGAGGACTTGGGATGGGATGGGGGCTGCTAGCCCCAGCTGTGTCAGCTCCATCCCTTCCCGAGTTCAGGTGGCTGCTGATGGGTGCTTGGCTGGGAGCTCCGGTCACTGCCGGGGGCTGCTGGAGCTGCCCAGGGAGGGGGAAACTTCCCCTCATATGGAAAAGCTGCCCCCAAATGAGGGTGTTGCCAGCTCCTTGGGGAACTTCTCCAGTTGGGAAGAGGGATGGGATAGCTGAGAGAAAGCACTGGGCACCCCTTACCTTTCTTCAGGGAATTCCTCTGTGCGGGTTCACTGGGGTTTGCCTGGTCCTGCAGGAGACTCAGCCTGTGTGGCAGCTCCTGCAGGATCCCAGTGGCTCTTGGACAGAGCTGGGTGTCTCCCACTGCTGCACCTGCAACCCTGGGTGAGCTCAAGCCCTGCTTCACCCAGCTCTCCTGCTGGGAAGGGCTCAGCGTGGCAGGTCTCAGTGTCACCGTGTGCCAGGACCAGGGTGTGTGTGTGTGTGTGTGTGTGTGTGTGTGTGCGCGGGGGCCAGCAGAAATGCCTGTGCACACCGGGCGATACTAGGGGGTACTGAGCATCCAGCAGATCCCAGGTCCCCTGTGCAGGGCAGAGGGATGCTCCATGTCTCCCTGAGCCTGGGGCTGTGAAATGGGTGCTGGAGTGAGCAGCAATGTGCCCGTGTTTGGGTTTCTGTGCCTTTTCTCGGAGTCAGGGTGTAAATCTGGGGCATGTGGCTGCATTCCCCATTTGGAAGGGTTCAGCGACATGGTGGTGCTGGACTTGGGGTGCAGGTGCTGGTGGCTGGTACCTGTCCCTCAGCTGTGTCTGTGCCTGGGTGCAGGTAGCTGCTCCAGCCCCCAGTCCCAACTCGCAGGGCAGCCGGTGCGCCCGCTCGCGTGTGGGTGTGCGAAACGGGGGCGAGGGAGAGCGCAGAGGACAAAGATGGGGAAATCAAGAGGCTGAAATAGGGGAGGACGTTATTGCAGGCTGGATGCTGTAGAAACCCCCTGGCCAAACAAGGAGACCAGACTGCTGCTACAAAGTGCAGCGCCTTAGAGGAGAGTGAACCCCCCAGTCCCGGGACATGCATGTTGATCCCTTTGCTGTCGGGAGTGGTTGCAAGAGGCTGGTGGATACCAGTGGGTTGTGGAGCAGGTCCCTGTGGTGAGGACAGTCCCAGCTGGCACCAGGCAGGAGGATGGGCACTCAGCAGGGAGTGGGTAGTGAGATGGGTTTTGGGTTTTTTCCAGAGGTTTCTTGGTTTTGCTGGGCTCTGAGCTCAGTGTTGGTGGCAGCGAGTGGGCAGGGGGTGGGCAGGACAGGCAGTGGCTGCAGGGTTACTGCGGGGATCCTGCAGGGCCCTGGCTGGACAGATGTAGCTGCAGGGATGTGAAGGAGATCTTGCAGGCCAGTTGCCATGGGGAAAGCCCAGGAGGGTTCCTGGAGGTGTTTGGAGTGCGATGCTTTGCTGGGTGGGTGTTGACCTGAGCACCCAGGCTTGAGGCTGCTTGCAGTGCCTGGCACCATGGTGTAAAACTACCTTGACAGATGCATTTTAACACCTCTAAAGGAGCAAAGCTGGTGCCGTGTTTCACCAGACCCTTGTCAGCATCCCGAACCCCTGACCCCCTGGGGTGATGCAGCTTGGAACATCCCACAGCTTTTCCCTCTGCTCAGGGGTGCAGGTACCAGCCCTGCGCTGAGGTTTGTACCAGAGTGAAGGGCTTCACCAGGCTGGTCAAGGCTCTGAGGAGCTGGTTGGGGATTTTCCACCGGGATGGTTTCCAGCACATCCTGGCACATTCAAAGCTCAGCAGCTTCCCATGGGGAAATTTCTGCTTTGTGGGCTTGGAGAGGAAAATCAGGACGAAGAGCTGCACCTCTGCTCTGCTGCGGCAGCCACTGGTGGTGGGGAGCAGCTGGGGTTCCTCCTTCAGTAAGATGCTCCTGGTGCTGGATGAGGTGGGCATGAGGCAGGGCGGGCAGCACAGCTCCCCTCCACTCAGCCCCCAGGAGCTCAGGGCAGAAAAGGTCCATCTTCAGTTTGCTGGGACAGTCTGCTGGGGGTATGAATGGGTTGTCCCTGAGCCTGGCTGGCAGGAGATGGGTGCTGGGTGCCAGGCTGTTGTGCCCAATGTGCCCCTTGCCATCTCCTTGGCGGTCACCCACCCTGACACCCCGGGGTTTAAGATGCCACACACCAAATGGCATTGGCACAATGGGGCACAGATGGCGGTGAGGAGGGTATGCAGAGCTGCCCAGGATGGAATCAGTTCTTGGTGCATCCCTGCACCTCCCACACATGGGGAGAGCATCTGTCCTGAGTGGGGGACATGAAGATGGGGAAAACCTGCTCCTGCAGCAGCCCCAGCAAAGCCAAGTGAGTGAGGGGCTGCTCCAGTCCCCCTCCCCAAACCGACACTTGCAGGAGGAGATTGGGTGAAGGCAAGGGGCAGCATGGTGGGGACAGGGAGGGGATCCTGCCCACGGCCCCCTGCGTAGGACAAACACCAAGTGCGACTCCATCGGTGGCTCCGAATCCACCCCCGCAGCAGGTTCAGGGAGAGTCTGGAGACAATTACGGAGCCAAGCGGTGTGATCAGCCCCTGCGCTCCTGGAGAGGCAGGAGAGGGGGGGCGGTATTAGAAAGGGGGGGAAAATTTAATTAAATATATATACATGGAGGAACAAAAAATCCCCAGCCCACACTCTTCTCTCTCAAAAGAAGATAAGATGCCTTGGAGGAGGAGGAGGTGTTGAAGAGAGGGAGGGCGGCAGCAGCGCAGCCGGGCGCTCGTGGGGATAGGTGTGAAAATGGGAGAAGCGGAGCATCCTGGTGGCAGAGCCTCTGCTTGGGCTGGCAGGGTCATGAGGGTTGGGGACATGCCCAGCCCAGGGGGACCAAAGGACAAGTAGTTGTAGGGCTGGAACCCAGCAGCAGTGGGTCAGGTATGAAGGGGCAGGGCTGGCTACTGGGTGGTGAGTCCAGCATCACTCTGAAATGGCAGAGGATGGACATAGACATGATCCTTTCCTATGGACCTGTGGGTGATGGACCTGTCCAGTGCTAAAACTGAGACATGCTGTCTTGTCTAGGATGAATGCCAGGCAGAGATGGGGTTGAGGCTGGCCTCATCCAAAAAGCCACTGGCCCAGGAGGGAAGAAACTCACTGCCCATGGACAGGGAACAGGAGTCATCTCCTTCCAAAAGGATTTCTTGTGTCCAGATGGGGCTGAGCTCACTGACAGGCTCACAAGCTTTTGCTTGTTTTCCATGAAGCACAAACAGACAGTTAATTTCTGTTAAAAAGGCCCAGAAGAGCCAAAAGCCATTAAAGCAGTCGCCCCACTGCACATCCCATACACAGCTGCTGCACCCCTCTTCCCACAGATCCCCCTTCCCTGACGTTCAGTTTAGCTTAAATAAGTGGATGAGCAAGTGTCTGTTGGAACTGGGACCAGCAACGAGGAGTTCCCAGTCTCCAGCAAGCCCAGGACACCTATGTCTCCCCAAGCCCACGTCAGGTCCCATAGCAAAACCCTGCAGCTGGGGTAGAAACCCTGAGCTGGGGAGGTGGATTTGGGGCTTCCCTGCTTCTGCACTCCTTGCTGCTTACAGGTGTCTTTAGAGAAAAACAGCAACGATGGGTCCAGAGACTCACAGAAGCCCCCAAACCCTGGGCAGTGTGGGGTTCCCAGTGGGATGGGGAGAGTGTCACCACAAGGCCACTGATGGCTCTGGTCTCCCCACCCATGGCAAGCTGCATATGAAGCATCTTGCCTCCCTCTTCCTAATTAACCTCCCCCACAGCCTTCCAGCTCAACGCTTCCAGCAGCCAGGATTAAATGGCAGGACAGGGACGCGCCGGGATGCAGCTCCCCCAGCTGCTGCCTGGCACGTGCCGTGAGCGACGCTCGGCTGGGCGCGTGGGCTGCCGGCTCCGCTGGGGCTCCAGCCCCATCCCTCAGCACCCCGCCGCTCGCCTCTTCTCCTAAAGATCACATGCAAACCCAAATTGCCCGTCTCCACCCGCCTCCACTGCTAAAATCAATTATCCGCCGCTACTCGCCAGCTCGCGGCCTTTTCTTCCCCGGTGGGGAGCAGGAGCTGGGCTGTGGGGAGCCAGGGGGGCAGATGGGGCGGTAGGTGGGGTTGCTTTGGATAGTTGTTATTTTAGCGATCGGAGAGGTTTGGCAGGGAAGGGCACCTGGTACAAAGGTTGTGCTCAGCGGGGCTGGAGCACATGTGTGTGTGAGCGGTGCCGCAGCCCCTGGCATCGTGCCGATGTGCTTTCGGTGCCGCGAGCTGACAGGGCTCTGGGGGTGGGGAATGGGGGGTTTCTTAGCAGCATCTCAAGCACCTCTGCTGGGATCATGCCCCGAGAAACCCTTGGATGTTGGATCATGCCTGTGCAAGCTGCAGCAGCGTCCGTCCCCATCCAGCTCAACTCTTGTGATCCTTGCTCAGAGGATCCCCTGGGCTGCCCCTGCCTAGGTGACTGTTTCAGACCCTGTGCTGCTGACCTGCACCCATGTCTGGTGCTCACACCTGCTTCTGTAAAGTGCTGCTGTGATTGCCTGGAACACATGCAGCCATGCAGCGACTGAAGTGGGCAAAGGGCAGCTGCAGCTGTCCTGGTGTCCATCAGGAGCCGACATCTCTGGGAAATCATAAAATCATAGAACTGTTTAGGCTGGAAAAGACTTTTAAGATCATTGAGTCCAACCGTTAACCCAACTGCCCCAAGCCCACTGCTGAACCCTGTTCCTAAGCTCCAGATCTACAGGACTTTTAAATCGCTGCCTCTTCTCTCCCAGGGTAGGTAGGGCAGAGCCTGAGTTATCCTGCTGCCTCTGCCTGTCCCCATCGTGTCCCAACACAGAGGTGCAGGGAAGCCAATCGAGAGCCTGTTGTGTTTTGTCCAAGCCCCTTCCCCAACCAGTACCCATCCCTGTCCCTGTTCCCACCACTGTGCTGCACCTCACCCTGCAGCCGTGCCCTTGTCCGTGTCAAGCCCTTCACCTCTCCCTCCATCTTCTTCTTCCCAGGGGTGCTTTCTCTATTGTCCGGAGATGTGTGAAGGTACTGGCAGGACAAGAGTATGCCGCCAAGATCATCAACACCAAGAAGCTCTCTGCTCGAGGTAGGTGCTGAGGGGGGTGTTCTGGGGAGGCCTGAGGTGGGCATCGTTTGTGAAGGGGCTAATTTGTCCCCTGATGATGCCTTTGACGTGTGGTGAGGTGGGGCGTGTTCGACATGTCATGGGGACCTCCTTCTCCCACCCTGTCTCCACCGTGGTGCACACTGAGATCCCTGATGGATGGGGTGGACGTGCTGAGGAAACGGGCCGGTGGCTGCTCACCACATCCCATCACAGGGATGGGACCTCCAACCTGCCTGGGGAGCTGCAGGACCCCATTTCTCTCCACAAGATCCCCACACTATATTGCTGCAAAATGGAGGTTACAGCCTCGCAGCAAGTGAAACCACCACTACCACCACAGTTATTTTGGGAGCATCATCCTCCCAGTGCCCCACTGATGCTCCCCATCCCAGATCTCAGGGGCTGCATGTTTCCTTCCTCAGGTAACCTACAGCAGTGAAGGGGAAGAACCTTCCAGTGGAGGTTTGACTTCATTTCTGCCTGGAGATGGGCTCTCACTCTTGCTGCTGTCTAATTACCCGCTCCGGTGGAGCGTGCTGGCTGCTCACTGCTGGGTGAGGTACCAGCAGGGCTGTCCTGGCTGCTCCTCTGGACAAGGCTGAGCTGTCACAGAAGGGCTCCAGCCAGCCCTTGCCCCAAGGCAGGGACCCCTCTGCCCCCAGGTATCCGTCAGAGGAGCTGTGATGATGAGGATGGAGAGGATGGCACAGCAGTGTGTCCAGTTCTGGTTCCTCTTCTCTGGGGCGGTTGGGGGGGCACCCTGCTGAAAGGGTTTAATTAACCCCCTCCCTTGTTTTCTCTCCCTGAAGCCACTGCTCACATCTGAAAGCAAAACCGAAATGCAGGAAAATGGTGACAAACTCCTCTCTGATCTCACATTAAACCAGGGCTTTGCAATCCCCTTCCTGCAATGATGCCAAAGCAGCACTGAAGCCCCTCCAGATCCCCCCAGCACCGGGTGCCCTTTTTGGGGATGCAAATCCCTGTCTTTACTCAGAGGCCAAAGGCTCCCAGCCCAGGGCAGGGTGTGCTGTCCACAAGATTCTCAGGATCCCCCTGCCTGAGGGACTTTTGCCTATCCCTTTGTCTTTCTGCCCATCTTCCCCACTGCTCTGGCACATCCCACCCACATGCAAGCCCTGTCATGGAGATTTTCACATCAAGGGGGTCCCCTGCCAGCCTCAGGCCCTGTGCCAGGGTTGTGGGTTTTGTCCACGCAACGCTCCCTGCAAACCACTACCCCTGAGCTGCGCCCCCACACCCAGCCTCTTCTTGCTGTGAGTTCATGCCTGAGCTGGACCCACACAGGTTTGGGATGAGTAAAATCTCTGGAGCAGGGGCTACCTTTGCTCCCTGGGTGTCAGCGGCTCATTTCAGCAGCCTTTTCCTCAGCATTTCATAGCCCAGCCCATGGCACCAGGAGAAGTGACACACACATGCCCTGAGGACATTTCCAACCAGGCACTCACATGGCTCAGAGGGTGCTGAGGGGAAAAGCTAGGGTCACCTCAGGCTGTGACTCCACACACTGCAGCCTCACAGGCTCAGCTACCTCCCCTGCACCAGCATGGCTTCACCCTGTGCTGATCGGCTGGGTGTGATGGGGGTTTCCCTGCTGGGATTTGCTTGGGTGCCCCAGCCCTCACCCCACAAGCTTAAGCACCTCTCCCAGCATCTCCTGGGTGTCATTGGACCTCCAGTGCTGACCTCCTCCCTTTGGGAGGGACCCACCTCTGCCCACCCTTTAGATTCCCTGATCTGTTTCCTATTTCGCCTGTTTTTTGGCTTGGTCTCCCACACCCTCCCTATGTTGTTTGGGGTTTACCAAACCCCACCAGCCTCCCAGCACCCCCTACCAGGCTGCCTGTGCTGGGCTTTGCCTTTGTGGGTATTTTGGTGACAACAGATTGTAGGGGTACGAAGAGAGGGCAGTGGCTGGGGGAGCTGCATGATGCCATGGAGATGGAGCTGAGTTGGGCAACTCATGGTGGGGAAGGGATGGGGCAAACTCCTGCCCCCGCCAGTGGCCACAATTGCCCCTGTGCAGCCAAAGGTTCAGCTGGCAGCACTATGTGGGTCACAGAGCAGTGCTTGGATCCACTCTGTGCTGAGACACGCTTACCTTCTTTTTCTATGATTCCTGGTCTCTTCTAAGCAAGGGAAGGAGCTTTACTGGACACGAGCAGTGCTGGGCTTCCTCCAGGTTGCAGATGAGGGGAACTGAGAACTTGATGATCAGGCAGGATCGGAAGGGGTCAGAAAGCAGCTGTCCTGCTCACCAGAGAAGTGTTTGGTTATATTTTCCCTGCATTCTCTCCCTGTTCTCCCTCCATAATGAATTTTCATTGCAAAAAGCAACAGTCTAAACCCCAACCTCTCCCTGTCACCCCCTCCCACTCAGGGGAGGTTGTTCCCCTTAGGGGGAGATGCTGTGGGGAGCTAAATGAGACCAGCACTCAGCTCCCACCTCCCAGCACTGGCTGCATCCCAAGCGCTGGGGTGACTGGCCCAGGACTGAGCCCCAGGGAAGGCTCCAAGCCCCCGCAGGGAAGGAAGGGGCTGCGTCACTTTCCGTCTCTCTGGTCGGAGATGCGCAGGTTTAGTTTGATGCAGAGCGAGACTCCAGGGTGTGAACCTGCAAGGTAACAGGCAGAGCACTGAGAGACGAGCAGCCCTAATTACAGCCTTGCCTCTCCCAGCTGCTGGGCTCCTGCGAGCACCAACTGCCTCCAGTCACAGCACCTCCGTGCAGGGGAGCTGCAGCGGGACAATGAAAATGCAAAGGCAGGGAAGAAACAAATTTATTTGACAATTTATTCTGGATTCCCCCAGGGTAGAGGCTTTTCTGGCTCAGCCCTGTCCAGAGATGTGTTGCCTTGTTCCCTGAGCCCGATAAAAGCTGGGCAGAGGGACCTGTGCCTCCTGTTTGGACATGGAAGCAAATGCTGAGATCTGGGGCTTTGTGGTGTAGGAGAGCAAAGCCCCCATGAGAAAGGGCTGAGGGCAGAGAGGAGGAGCGGAGCTCGTGGCCCCATTTCAGCCTGATGCCTCTTGCTGGTTGGCTCTATTTTGGACTGTTCAAATTGTACCTTGTGGAGCCAGAAACGTCCGAGCTGATAGCCTGCGCTTGGCTGAGTAAGAGAAAAGTGGGCAGGTGCTGCTGGCAGGGATAGCCCTGGCAGCTCTGGGGTGTTGGGGATGTGATGGGGATTTGTTCAGGAAAGAAAAGGGGAAGCAGAGGGTGACGGATCAGCCAAAGTCCAGGACTGCCCATGGCAGCAGCACCTGGGAGACGGATCCATCCCAGGATACTGTCCATCAAGCCCTGATGCTGAACATGACCCCAAACCTGTTTTTCAGCAAAAGCAAAAAGAAAACCAAGGGCAGATTTGCTCTTCACTAGCTGCTCCAAGCCCCCCAGGTTTCCCATACTGGCAGCTGCTCCGAGACAGGAGCTGAGAGCAGTTTGTTCCTTTCCCCAGACCCTAATTTAAGGCCGTTGCCTCTTTCAGATCACCAGAAGCTGGAACGAGAAGCCCGGATCTGCCGCCTCCTGAAACACCCCAACATTGGTAAGTGCACCCCGCTAGCCCCATGTGCCAGGCAAGGAGCCGATCTGTGGGTGCTGCCCACCCACCCTCTCATGTCCCTACCATGGCTGGGAGTCCCCATCAATGATTCAGCATCGTCTGTTCATCCTTCCCTTGCGCACTGACCACCATCCCGGAGATGCAGAAGGGGTTCAGAGGCAGCCAGCCCTGTTGACAGGAGCCTACCCTCCTCTTCCTCACTTGGCCAGCATCTTCAAATAGGGTCATGGAAGATAAGCACGGGGAGACTGAAGGAGGTCCTACCTAACCCACTTGGCCATAGCTCCCTCAGGGAGAAGCAGGGCCCCAGTAGGCTGCAAAGGACTATTTTTACTCTTCTCCCCCCTTGGGTGCTGTATTCCTCTGCATGCTCCAAAAAGTGGCTGCAGCTCGGAGCAGCAGCAGCAGCGCAGGGCGTGTAGGAGGAGCGATGGCGGGGGGAAGCGAAGACTTTCCCACCGACCGTCCATCTGAGAGTAGCCTCCTTCGGAAAAGCTGTTTCAGGAAAACTCCTGAGCCCCTGCAAAAGACAAAAATAGGCCAGAAGGAGAGAGAGGGGAGGGGAGAAAACTGCAGTAAAAAAAAAAAACCCCAAACCTCAGCCTCAAAAATGATGCTGAAGCAGGCTGTCAGCCCATGGGGAGAAGGGATGAATGTCCTCTCCCCTGCTGCACACTGGGATGTGTCGATCCTGGTGGGATCCTGCAGCTTTTGGGAAAGCATTTGGGGGTAGGACAAGGACTCTGCAGCTCCTGCATCTCACAGCTGTGAGGTTCCCACTTTGGCCGAGCTCCCCCTGACCCCTTCCCTGCTCCTGGTGCCTGGATCCACCCTTCCCCCAGAACCTCTGCAGCAGATCCAGTTTGTTGGACCTGGGGCCACTGGGACCAGCCATGCAGCTCCCATGCAGCTCTCAGTTTGGAAAAAGCCTGTCAAGTCCCTTCTGTCTTCACAGCATACGGTGGTGTGAGGGGTGTCCCCTGCATCACCGGAGGGCAGGAACCCCCAGGACCTGACCACAGCCCTTCTCCCTGCCTCTGATCGGGCAGGACTGATGTCCCACTCAGGAGCTGCCCTGCCGCGGTGCCTATGGGGTTCCCCTGCCCCTAAATACCCGTGTGGATTGCAGAGACCCAAAGGAAACTCCCTGGGAAGGGTGTGGAGAGCACCAAATGCTAAAAAGAGGAAGAATTCACGCCAGGAGGACTTGCAGGGTGGCAGCTGGGTTGTGCAGCTGGAGCTCTCAGCCTGCCCCAGCTTTTTCCTACCGCTGTCTTCCTCCCCTCATCACCTGCCCGTGGGGCTGGCAGGGTCACCAAGGACAGAAACACCTCAGCCCCACCAGGTCTCTCCCTTCCCTGCATCCTGCAGAGATGCCTCTTAGAGCCTCCGCGTTGCGCCGGCTAGGAAGGGGTTAACGGCAGGAGATGGTAACGAGCCCAATCTCACTGCTATTTATACTGAGGAGGCTCTTCTCCACCTCCTCACCCCACACCCACACCCCCCCCCCCCC